>MU183445.1:132163-147424 GCA_016904865.1 Pissodes strobi
TGGCAGGGGCGCGGGAGGAGAAGGCCAGGGTGTAAAAGGCAGACCGCCACAACCCCTACCTCAAGCACAGCACCCGCAGAACACGCAGCAACCCCAGAACAGCTTCCAGAATACGTTCGGGGCCCCGCAGCATACGCAGTCCGCGCAAACCAACCCTTGAAACAGCGGGGTAAGTGGCAATGCGCATAACATTTTATCTAGTCTATCTAATGCAGTTGCCAAAATCAACTCACTTGTAATTATTACTGAATTTTTTTTCGCCCTTGACGAATTTAGCAGCATGTTAGAGTCATGTAATAATGACAAAGCTAAGCTTTTCAAGGGACAATTCAATTTTTCTCTACTGAGATTTTCAAATGCAACATATAAATGGCTTGTTTTAATGTCCTCGTTTAAAATTGTATCTTGGAATTGTAATAGCATTCGAAACAAACCTGGCGAATTTAAGAATTTCATTGTACAAATCCAATGTTCAGATTTTCTTTTTGCTTGAAACTCGGATCGCTCAAGATTTCAAAATCGAATTGCGACCCTATTCGGTGGAGCGCTTTGATAGGCCAATCGGAGAAGGAGGAGAAGTGGTCTGCCTGATACATAGGTCGCCGAGATATAAAACAAAGACCTGAATAAGGTCGGTCATTGAGTTCGTGAGCGTCGAGCTAGACGGTGGCCTATATAACAACGGCGGGTACGCACCTCCTAACCTGCGCATAATACAAGCAGACCTATTAGCATTCCTTAACTCAGGCAAGCACTCAATCCTTATAGGAGAATTTAATGCTAAGCACACAGCATATCGAGATATCAACACTAACCAAAAAGGCCGAGTAGGACGCAGCTTGCTTGAAGACAATCTGGAAGTCCAATACCTTAGAACTCGTGACCCTACTTTCTACAGAGAACGCTGCATCCCTTGGTATTTGGACGTCGCGTTTGCTCGAGGTGTGGTAGGCGCCGCGGCGCCTAAGGTCATCAGTGATCTTAACTCGTACCACCTTCCAATTGAGATGAATGTGTCTAACTAACGTTAGACGGCCGGAAGCCTATGAAATCGAGCGTAATTCATATAAAAATCTTGATTGGGTTGGTTTGGGCCCGGTACACCTTATACCGGGCGAGATTAAGCGAAGCGACTGTCATTCCAAAACAAATCGATTCCGTCCAGGATCTGGAGGATGAAGTGAACACTAATACCAGAAATATCCACCGCGTCACGAACGCACTTTGTCCGATAATCAGGAAGAGGCCGTTTACGGAAACTCTTCCTGATAATATCCTTCACCTAATTAGCTTCCGGAACCGAATTCGGTGCAGGTGGCAAAGGAACCGAGCAGTGAATGACCGGATCAAAGTGAATGCAGTAACTGACCAGATCTGGAAGAATATTCGAACTCAGAGGGATGCGGTTTGGATGAGTTTCGTTAATGAGCTTGGCACGGGGGATGGATCTCTATTGAAGCTCTCAAGACAGATCCGTAGAGGCCCGACCTAGATTCCCGCTATTCGCCATCGCGGCGAAGATTTACTAAACGATCAGATAAAAATCGAGGTCTTTGCAGATTTTCTCCAGGGTGTTCACGGAGAGATACCGGACACCGTGCCATTGCACGCTCATGTCACGAAACGTGTAAGGCCATTTTTGAACCACCCTTATCCAATACCACTCCCTGTGATGAGAAAGCTTCATGTCACTCCATCTGAAATACGCAAAGTTCTTAGCCATCTGCCAAAGAATAAGGCGCCGGGCCCTGATACTATCCCTTATATACTCCTCAAAAACCTACCCAATAAAGCCCTTGTACATTTAATGCACATAGTGAATGCCATGCTATACCTGCAAGATTTTCCTAGTTCGTGGAAGATCGCGCACATGATACTCTTCCCTAAATCCGGGAAATATTTAAAGCTTACTAGCTCATATCGACCGATTTATCTTCTCAATATGATGCTTACTCATCATATTGAGAAGAGAAATCGGTCGATATGAGCTAGTAGGCTTTAAATCTTGCCCGGATTTAGGGAACAGTACTATGCGCGTGATCTCCAAAAAGCTCATATTATCCAGGTTCAATGAAGCCGCCCTGAACCTGCAAAACCGCCATCTAGGGGCAGCTTTCTCGGCGGCTCTTTATACTAGGACTACGGACTTGCACGCATGAGCTCGTATTGATTATGTGAATGAATACGTAAATAAGCTCGCCTGCAAATTCTATGACCTCAGTATCCGCGGCTCGCCGAGGACAGCTAAAATTGAAGATTCCAGGTACAATCCGGGCTTTAGGGTCAAACACGGAACCATACATCGGAAAACTATGATCCTCTATCTCGAGCCTAGACCCCCGTAGATGGACCTATCCTGAACTTCCTGAAATCCCACCCCCTTTCACCCTCAACCACCTTTCGGTAAAACGGAGAGTAGCAGGATAACAGAGTAATATCGCTTCAGGCATCGTATAGGTACTATCATCATCTGCCCAAGGTAGGCTCCGCCCACTATGTCTCTAAAGGCATGGGGCGAGGTATGCTAAGGGACCTGGGAGGCATATAAATATGGTCGGCTAGGTAAATAAGATCAGTTGGTTAACTGCGCTCGAGCCGTCTCTGCGCTCCTATGTTCCGGAAGTAGTAGCATGGCTACGCATCGCCAAATATTCTAATGAGTAATTGCATTCCACCCCTCACTAAGGTTATCTTTCGATAATCTTCTATCTGTATACGTGTGTATGTATGTTTGTGTGTGTGAATGTCTAGTAAAACCAAAGAACCGTAGTATGGGATTTTTCAATGTGTGTTTCCCCATGTTTACCCTCCCTCATCATCCCCCTTCCTTGAAAATAAGCCTTCTAGTGCTATTGGCATCTGTACGTAATCTACAACGAGAAAACTCTTGAAAGGCTTACTGCCTAAGTAAGATTAGATGACATCGTGCCCTGCCACCTACCTGCCTACAAGGAAATACATTATTAATCCGAGCCTTCGACCAGCCCAAGCTCTTGCGTGTGCTGTGGGGCCGTAGAATCATCTGACTGAGATGCAGGCATCCTCGCATGTAAACCCGTTCAGTAGCTTTAGATTTTTACATAGTAGGCTTAAGGTGTCCATGTACTCCTAGCGTCCTGAATAAATGTTGTAAGTAAGTTCAAACAATCTTTGAAGACGCTCTTATTACCAGAATAAGTGCTTATTGTATAGATAATATTCACAAACTCAGATTTTTTTACAAGCTAAATCGTTTGAACATTTTATTTCGGAATATACTGCACAAAAAATTTACCAAGATAAAAATAATGAATTATGGTACAATCTATTTTTTTTCAGGAAAAAGTAATGTTGGCAAGCAATGGAATGTCTTTATGGGTAGTTTTAAAGTTATATTTAATCAGCATTTCCTTCTAAAATTAAGTGGTAAAAACCCAATTTAATTGTACCAAATAGCTCTGAACTTATAGAATGTAAGCGAAGAACAGATATTTTTTTGTCATTGTCACGGCACAATCAAATGTATAAAGACATTTTTATTACGCATGCATCATAATCAACGATTATCGCACGCTGCAGCGTGCATAAAATAATGTTTATGATGCGCCTACTTTTTTTAAAGGTTGCTATAGAAACATTTGACCTACCTTTTTTACCTAGATATTTACCTGCCCTTTAAATTACTATATGTCAAGATAAGGGAACACATTTTAAAACAACATTGGTTTAGTCTAAATAGTAACTACGTAACTCAAAAAAGTAAAACATTTTTGAGAAAATGATGCATTTGTAATAAAAAAAAATAGCGTATGATATACGTGTATAGGAGGCCTTTAAAGCCCGTGTTACTTACAAAACACTCCGCTGCGCGTCGTGTTTTGAAATATGTCGCTCGTGCTTTAACGGCCCTCTTATACACTTATATCATAATATACTATTATGACAGTGAAAAGAGAACATATGACCAAATTTTAATCAAGTTGCGCGCAAAAAAATATGAGGACAGAGTAAAAAACAAAAAAAAATGCGTGTGGACTACATGCAAATAAATTAATGGAAAAGATAAAATATTCTCAGAAATTGATTTAGAGGGGGATCTTGTATTGATTGCAAAATGAAAAATCTATGTTTTTAACTCCCCTAACACCGGACGAAATTTGTAAAATAGCAAAAAATATAAAAAATAAACACATTAGCGGTATTGACGACATTCCGACGAGCAGTATAAAGATGTCCGGTTTTGAATTACGGGATCTTTTGTGCGATTTGATAAATAATTCAATTAAGTTTTGTATTTTTCCTGAAAATTTAAAAATTGCACCAATCAAACCCCTCCATAAAAAAGGAGATCCCGATGTTCTTGACATGTGCCTATAAGTCTGTTGCCCAGATTTTCCAAGTTTGTGAGAGACTGCAATTTTTTTAATACATGCTAACATGGTTTTATCAGGGGAAGATCGACACAAACTGCTATTTGTCAGTTTTTGAAGTTTATCATAGAACAGCTTGAGAAGGGCGCGTTGGCGCTGGGCATGCTTTTGGATTCGCCCAGAGCTTATGATTGTCTGCTGCTTATAAGAAGTTAGAAATGTATTGAATTAGGGGAATTGTAAAAGAAAATTTATTTCATAGGTGATAGAAAGCAAACAGTAGCAATTACAAAGGGGGGGAACACCCATAAATTGGATATAATGTCCAATAACATAGGAGTAGCACAGGGAAGTATTTTGGGACCAATCCTATTCATATTATTTGTCAATGACCTTTCCTTTATAGTCGCCCAACCGCATCAACATATTCTTAAGTATGCTGATGATACTAATTTAATTGTTGGCAACAAGAACATACAAGACATTTTAACAAAGGTCAGTATTTTTTTATCCTTGCAGCAGAATGGTTCGAAAAAAATAAAATAATTTTAAATAAAGACAAAACAAGTTTTTAAAACAAGACAAACAACAGTCTCAAGGTAATATCATTTTATAATAAAAGACTATTAAGATAATTCTTATGGACGAAATTCTCCAAGCCTAAGTAACTCACAAAAACTCTGTTAGATGGCGAAACGATATAGTTTCATTTAAAATATTCAGTTAAAATATTTTGCCCCCTGTTAACGACAATCTGCACTTGGTAAATACAGATTTCGTTTTTAAAGGGGTGTGGTATGCTGTCGGCATAAATATGTGGGACAGTAACAAGGTTTATTGACCTTGGGGCAGGAATGCATCATTCAAACTGGCAATCCGTTTTGGGAGAGTAAGGAACTTGTTAATACTTGTAGAATACTATTCTCCGATATTGACAAGGTCATTTCTATCTTTAGAATAAAATAATCTGGAAATTAGAGGTTTGGGAGTATAGTGCGCCAAGCGAGTGAACCTTAACGACGACTGAGGGGGGTAGAGGACTAGCACGTAAAAAATCTTGCCTTCCCATAGTCGCACGAGGTTATTCTTACCATATTACTGTTGATAATATTGATTAGTTTAAGACGTTAAAATTAATTACAGTTTTTTTATATTACAGTCTTATAGTACAAAATATGTCATATAATAATATCTTATTTTTATAATAAGGATAGTATTCTATGATATTTGTTGTATGTATTACAAATCAATCAAATGATGCATTACATAAATATGTAATAATAAGTAGAATTCGTTTCCCGATGGTTTTGTATTTACGTCATCGATGACGTCGCTTAATTTGAAAAAAAAAACGGTTTATCGTAGCTAATTCATATAAATTCTCTAGCGTTCAATTTTTGTATTAAAAGTTAGGCAATATTGAAGCAAGTATGTTCTAAAACGCTCTTTATAGAACGTTCGGATTTGTTTTGTAATAAAAATATGAATTTAGAGAGTTCAGTTAAGAGAGTTATCCGAAATATATAAAAATTAGTTAACCGCGTATAATAATCACCAAATGCAAGAAAAATATAAGAAAAGTTAAAAATCGTCAAAGATATCCTCAAATTAAGGGTCTGATGATATATAGGTTGTGTCGAGTTTGCAAATTTTCTCTTTTTTTTTTCGCTAGAAAAAGGGTGTCCTATAGAGTAGCTTAAACCAAAAAAATCGGAGGATTTGCCACATTTGAGCCGAAAAAATATCCGTGTTTTGAGCCTAAATTGCCCTAGAAGGGCAAACTTCCACTACGACTTTCCCAGGTGTCACGTGAAAATATTGAAATTGTAACGTGAAAATAATGAAATTTTAGTAACCGACTCCGGGGACCTGGCACAGTGTTTCCAAAAGTTGCACATTTTCTTATGGGGAATAACAGTGTTGTTTACTATTTAAGTATATTTAATATTCCACTTCACGCATGACCCTCCGCTCGCTTCGGGGGCGCAACCAAACAAAACTAACCCAAGGCATGCCGGAAATAAAAAAAAATTGAAATTTGTCAGTCGAGAATGCAAATATTTTTTAGTTTGTTTTTCCTCATTTGGGAATGTCTTGGGTTAGTTTGGGTTAGGTTTGTTTGGTTACGCCCCCGGAGCGAGCGGAGGGCCATGAAATATTTGACGAATATATACATACCTACAAAGGAATAGTGTAATCGAATGAGTGTCTCTTTCATTTCGATGTATGAATGCAAATGCACATTGAAAAATCATCAACGCAGCCACGTTTACCATACGGCGGGCAATGATATCATTATGGCAGGATCGACCATCCCTTCATCTTCATTCAATCGGACTACTGGGGGTCTTGGCCAACAGCAATATGTCCTGGCATGACCACGTCGCTAACGTCGCAAAATCAGCCTCCCAGAAGCTTGGTACGCTATTTCGCAACAAAGAATGTATACACCGCAGCAGTTGCTCTTGCTTTATAAAGCGCAAATAAGACCGTGCTTAAAATATTGCTCGCACATCTGGGGTGCCACGCCAGAGCACACCCTAAAGCTATTGGATTCCGTTCAGAAGAGAGTTGTGCGTCTCGTCGGTGACCCTGAGTTGACACGGAATCTGGATAGTCTGAAAGACCGCAAACATGTGACCGAGAAATCCCTGTTTTACAAATACTTTTACGGCAGATGTTCCCAGGATTTAGCCCTCCTTATCCCGCCCCTGACAACGCCTGTCAGACAGTCAGGATAGACGGCAAGAGCGCACCGGTTCGTCGTACAACTGGAAACACCTAGAACATCGCTTTACAAGAACTCCTTTGTCTGGCGCACTGCATCACTGTGAAACTCACTCCCAGGACGCATATTCGGATGTAACAAGCAAGATGTCCATTCGACTATGGCGAACGTTTCTTCATATGAGACGTGCACGATAGCATTTAGTCGTATGTCGTGACTGTTACATAGAATCAACAAATAAGTCTTCAATTATTTAAGCACTTCATGCATGGCCCTCCGCTCGCTTCGCTCTCTATACCGGGGCTCAACAAATAGAAACTAACCAGGTGCTAACCAAAACTAACCCAAATTTTTTTTTAATATTTTGGGTTAGTTTTGGTTAGTTTCTGTTTGTTGAGCCCCCGTAGCGAGCGAAGCGAGCGGAGGGCCATGCATGAAGTGTTAAAATAATTGAAGACTTATTTGTTGATTCTATGTAACAGTCACGACATCTGACTAAATGCTATCGTGTACGTCACATATAAAGAAACGATCGACATTGCCGAATGGACATCTTGCCTGTTACATGCGAATATCCTCCCAGGACATCTGTTCCTCTAACTAAATATTCAAGAACCGTGTCAAACAACATCTTCGCACACACACCGCTCGTCGAGCAATATAGGATGTGCTACTGCCATAAAAAAATCATTCACCTAAATAAAAAAAGAGTAGAGACACTTATAGCACAGCTTATTTACTACCAGCTAGTGAACTCTATCGAAATCGGAAAGGTGGTGTGTCGGGCACTGTGCTCTGAGCGGTTCAGTTCCACAAATGAATTTAAAATGAATTTTCGCTTCAAAATACATGACAAATTCGTCCGAAGCCTCGGCTATCGCCCTGAGAGTTTCGGAAATTTCGGATTTTTGTACAATTATTGTGCGTTTTAAAATCATTTTTAAACGGATTTTGACGATAAAATAGTTATTTATGCAACAAGTGTGTAAAGTGAATCTTTTCTTATGAATGGGAATATTGATAAAAAAAATAATTGAAATCGAATAAAAAAGGGTACTTTACACATGAGTAGCATACAAAATTTTTTTCTACTACCGAAAAATATATGAAAAAACAAAAATATTATTAAATTACTTTACGCGCTAGTGCGTAAAATAACTACGCACTGCACATTAAAAAAGCCTATTTTACGAATCTTAGAGAGTGCGTAAAGTGAGTACTTTACGCACGGTAGTATAAAAAGCATATTTTAAATTAAACGAACTGTCAAAAGTTTTATTCAGATGCCCAGGTGTTTAAAACAATATTAAGTCATGACCCTCTTCTAAAATTTGCAAAACTTGGTTATTGACTTTCCCAAATCAAAGAATGCCGCCGCAAGATGACTAGCTGGTAGTAAATAAGCTGCGCTTATAGCGCACCATTTTTCTAATGAATTTTGCTAACGAAACTACAGTAAACGTCTGGCAACAGTGTGCCTTCTTAAATATCTTTGTTTTGGCTATTGCAGTGTTGCCAATTGGCGTGTAATTACACGCTTTGTGTGCGTTTTAATTGCCTTGCGTGCATTTTTCGAACACTGTCAAAAAGCGTGTATTTTGTGTGTAATTTCACAAAAAGCGTATATTTTGCGTGTATTTTTGGTTGTAATTTGAAAAACCCTTTTATTTTTTACGGCTTTGCAAGCCAAAGCCACGGCCACTTCTTTACCGAAATACCATTGCCATCTATTGTAATAAAAAATAAATAGGACTAGACGTGCTTTTCTGTTCTGATTTACAAATGCAACGACATCTGTCGGGCTATCACCTACTATACGGCACTTCAGTTTACAGTTTTAGTTATCCATCAAGGCTTTGCTTTTATCTATTTTCTATTAGGTAGTAGGTGTTAGCATTGTCAGCACACCTAAATCTAAACTTGATGGGCATGGGATTCCCCATGGAATTTGGGTGCTTTGTTCACTGCGTTCATAGTATTATTTGTTGTTTGTTCGTTTTTGGTTTTACTTATTCCTTTCGGTGTGCTATGCATTAGTGTTATTTTATGTTTGTGTTTAATATCAAGAATTTGAGAACTAGATGCTTGTAACAATTTTTGGTAGTCTAAACATCATATAACGAAAAAAGTAATAGATTCTTTTTCCTTTGGAAATAGCGTAATAGAAAGTACCAGATTGTAATAGATGGACACTAGTCACCACGACTGTCACGTGGCAGTTGTGACAGCACAAAACTTCCCTTGTCAAAGCAAAATAGAAACTAGAAACCCTTGTGCCCTTGTGTCACATTTTTATTTTTTGGTTGAGCCGGGCGCAGATACTTTATTCTTAATCGTCCCCCCGCCTGAAGAGCCGCCTGGACTTGCGCGCGCATCACAAACACATTTCTGACAAACATGTTTTTACGGTTCAGGAAATTGCTGTCTCGTGGTGCAGAGGTCATATTCTGTGCATGTGAAGGGATGGCCCTCGTTC
The DNA here is from genome assembly GCA_016904865.1 of Pissodes strobi. NCBI lineage: Eukaryota > Metazoa > Arthropoda > Insecta > Coleoptera > Curculionidae > Pissodes > Pissodes strobi. Next base: position 141,717 of record MU183445.1, read on the forward strand.
GATTCCCGTCGGTGACAAGACTTTTTTAAAATATTTTTTAAGGTTATGTTTCTTTATTTTAAATTTGGGTTAGTTCTATTTGGTTGCGCTCCGAAGCGAGCGAAGTGAAAAAAATTTCGCGCGCAAGCTGTTAGTCTTGTCAGCCGGAAGGACTTGTGTAGATGGTTAAGAGTAAAATGTGTGCGATCTGAGCCTGTTGGTTGACTGGAGACAGGGTTGACCCCTGGATTTGGACCCATATCTCAAAATAATTTGTCAAAAAAAGTTATTCTTTCTTCCTGATTTTTTAAAATATTAAAATGTAGGTGGTGACTAAAGTCTAGGTCCCAATGGCAACTGGGCGCCCGAAAGTATTGCCATTGTTGCGATTTGTTTATTATTTTAGAATGTCTAATATTTCACTTCACTCAATGGGCGTAACCAAGTAAAACTAACTAAAAATAACCCAAGACATGCCCAAAATGAAGAAAAAAAAACCTTTTACAAACATAATCTTAAAAAAATAAAATGAAAAATGATGGGAATAGCCGGACACTGCATCTGCACCGCATCTAACCACTGGACCACCAATGCAGTTGGAAGCAATTGATTGCACCGTAAAAGCATGGGTAAACTAGCATTGTTTTACCCATATATGTAACAAGTTACATATATGGTTTTATCGATAAAACACTGGCAACGCTGTCGGGCGCCCCATTGCCATTCGGACCTAGACTTAAATACGCGCGTCTGCCTAAAGCAAATTTTCAACCTTCGGATCTGCGCATTTGGCAGCAGCCCGGTGTGGTCGTTCTAATATTTCACTTCACACATGGCTATCCGCTCGCTCCGGGGGCGCAACCAAACAAAACTAACCCAAATTATCCAAAGGCAATGCCGAAAATCAAGAAAAAACAACTTTAAAAAATATAAGAATTAGCATATACGCATGCGCGTAGGCTCAAAACTGCTGTAGGTAGACTGGAATGACTTTAATTAGGTGGTGTGTAAAAAGTGTGTATTTGTGAAACTAAAAGCGTGTAAAAGCGTGCAATTTGAACAGCTCATCGTGTAATTTCACAAATTCAGATCGGCAATACTGGGCTATTGTGACAGTTGACAGTAAAAAGGAGGATGGATATTTACAAGTAAAATTTAATTTTGTCTAATGGGGCTATGCGTCGCTTTAAATTAGGACCGGAACAAAACGTAGGTCTCTCGTTCGACGCAAATGTATCCTAGTTAATATTTTCACCCGACAATTGATTTTCAGATGTGTTTTGTCTATATTTCTAGTGCTTTTGTGAAGTGGTGCTGAAAATTTGTGTCAAAACTCGAACTTTGAGGGCATTTTTCAGTTCAAATGTAGCGGATCTTCCGACTTTTTGGGTTAAACTACTCTATAGGACACCCCCTTTCTAGTGAAAAAAGAGAATTTGCAAAATCGACAAAACCTATATATCACCAGACCGTACAAACCAAATAATATAAATAACCACACAGTCCGGCATCGGCAATTTCCACGCCAATGGCTAAAGCAAGTCGCTGCCGAAATTTTAAAATATGTAAAAAAAATTAGGTGTTGGTCTAGGGTCAAAATGTATTTAATATATCCTGCGACCAATCACGAATCTGCCTCCCGCTAAAAACCAAGTAAACGTCGCACTGTTGCCTATTGTCGCGTATTTTAAATAGCTTGAAGGCGAATAAAATATAAATATTACAAATATTATAGTATTCCGTATTCCGTATTTCCCTGTGTAAATAAAATAGTAAATAATAGAAGACAGTAGTATTAAGGAAAATAACAAAATTAAGTATTCAAGTAGGAAATTTAAATATGTAAATTCACTATAGGAAACTAGACAGAAAATAAATTAATAAAGGATTATTGGGAAAAAAATGTGGCAGCATCTAAATATGCGAAGACATTTTTTGCCCGCATTCTTTTCGTCCGGGTTCTTTCATTTGGCAAACAGTATGTTATATATTTTAATTTACTTATTAATTAAGCGGGAACGTGAGCTCGACCTGGACCGAACACGAGACAGCTTGAATTTTTACGTGAAATTTGGTATTCGGACAGTAGGAGACCGTGGAACCTTCCGAGTAGGTTCCAGAAATTTTTATTCGGTCAAAATCGATGACCGTCGTTGAAGCAGTTCGGAGCAGAGCGATTAAAACGCGAAAAAAAAATTGGGAGCCTACCGGTGCCTATTTAGGCATCTAAAAGAGTCCTTGAAGATAATCGGCTGACGAATTTCAGCCAAATACGAATCTGACATCGGCGGGAGCCTACCGCCAATAGGTAGAAGACAGACGAGATCGAAATTTTTGTTTTACTTGCTAAAATGTTTGCCCAAACTTTTCGAAAGTGGAAAATCGGCGTTTTCGATCCCTAAATATTAATTCGGAGGAAACCGCTCCCGAACGTCTTTTTATATTTAGACGTTTTTTTGGTATATGGAACCTACCGGAAATCCTACCAGTTTTTTTAGGTAAATTTCGAGCCAACGAGTTCGTATTCGGTACGGAGACGAAGGGGACCTGGCCTGAAGCCACCCCCCACCCCAAAAAAAATTCGAGCCCCTAGGTCTCCTATAGGCTCCGCAGTAGGAGACGAACGAAATCGAATTTTGTTTTTCTGGAACGTTTCGAATCCGACCTTGTCTGGAACCTACCACTGATAGGTTCCGCGGTAGGCGCCTAGGGAATCCTTAATTAATTGATATCGAAATTTCAGATTTTTGAAATTGGCTCCAAAATGATAACCACAGAATGGAACCTAAATCGGTGGAACCTATTCGAAAAATAAGTTCCCGCGCGGTTTTTACCCGGTCGGCTCCGGGATGTAAATATAAAAATATAGGAATATCGGCAAACGTACAAAACCGTATTTTTATATCGACCTTACCTTTATTTTGATCAGTAGGAGCCGGAATAACCTACCGGGGGAGCCTAACTTTTTTTTTCGGATCGACTTAAAATTTTGGATTTAGACAAAGGTCACGAAGAAAACAAAAAAGTTCTTTACGAAAAAAAGGCAATATTCTTAGTTTTCGCGATATCGGACCCTAAACGAGAAAAAACGTAACTCGAAAATTACGGGGCAGACGAAAAAAACACTTACTACCAAAAATAATTTTGATAGCGTTTAACCTATAGTTGAGTCGTTGTAATTAAAAAAAATCGCTCTTTTTAAAAAAGACGTTTTTTTCGAACTTATTCGCGAATATCTCAAAAATTATTAAATTAAAAAAAAAATGTAATGATAATTTGGAATAAAAAGTTTTTATGAATTTTTTCGTTAGACGCTAAATAACGGAGGAATTTTAAAAAAAGGAGAAATTTTTTAAAAATAAATTTCTTTACCACCCTGTATGTTTTTTAAAAAATGTATTTTTATTTTGGCGAGATGTTAACGGATCCCTTTAACCGTTTCCAAGTTAAAAACTAACTAATTTTTTCAAAAAAAATTACGATAAACAAATCGAGATTTTCATTAAATCGGCTGTAATTATTGTAATACGGTATAAGCGTTATAACTAAACGGTATATAGCAAAAAGATGGGTTTCTTGGGGTACTTTAACGCGCAGTATTTCGTTCGATCGTATGACGTACGACGTTTCGTTTTTTTTTTAATTGGCTAAACGTAATTTTTCTATTTTCCCAATTTTCTCCGTAGCGGAGAGAGATATCTCAAATCGGTTTGGGCCAGTGTCTGCGTCGTCTGAGGGTCGATCGAAACGACACGCTTCTATAACATTTTTCGATAGGACATCAAATAACGTAAGTATTCGATAAAATATCTTTTTCGTCTTAAAAATTACCATTTTCTTCATATTTAGCCACGAAATAGGGAATTTCGTAGGTGGATGTTATTTTTCGTTTCGAATACTTTAGGAAGGGGTTTTTGGGAATGCCGAATTCGATTTTGGCATCGAGAAGGTCGTATGACATTTCTGTACAGAAATATTTAGAAAAAGTAGAAATTTTGAAAAAAAAATAACACCCTGCATATACTTTTGAAAATGTTATTTTAATGATGGTAAGATGTGAATGGCTTCCTTTAACCGTTTCCGAGTTAAAAACGAACAATTAGGACATGTAGTTGGAGGGTACGTTTTTAAGTTTTCTTACCCATAGCTTGATTTAGGCAAACCATCTTTCATGCGAGCGGAATATTAGCATTTTTATATTATTAAAAAAGGACGTAACCAGCGGAGGCGTCTTCTGCATTACGTGGATACGCCTGCATGGCCGGCGTGGGTATGCTGCTGCTACTATAACCGATTTAAAAAGTGCAATTTGTTAAATGAATATAAAATGCACACATTTTGCTTCCCATCGTTTTTCTTGGGAGCTTCGTGCTATGGCTATTTTAGAGTTTAACTCGATATACCTACCTAAAATCATTTTATAAATTATAAAATGCTAAAATGTAGAAATTAATTTGAGAAATTTTTTTTTATTCTATACACAGCGTTTGGTAGGTCGATGCGTTAATTTCAATTTGATACTTAGATTAAATTTAATATAAAGCACTTTGCAATACATATGTATTGTTAATATAATTTTTTTAATGTTTTAAGCAACAATACAGCTTAAACTTGGTTTAAAAAATTTTGAAATTTTAAGAGGTTTTATTTTGTTTACAGAAAAACATTTTAATTTTAAGTTGAAGAAGTAGTCCATAATCTCGCAGTGGACAAGACTTTTATTTCACTTCTATTTTAATTTTATTTCGTTTTCTTACTTTCCAAATATAAACACAACAAATGCAATGTATAATTAAATGTCTTCTATTTTTTTTCCTGTCGCATGTCCCAGCTCACGCTATATGTTTAGGTTAAGACAAGTCACATTCCCAATTTAACGTATCAACTTACCAAACATTTTCTATAAAACAAAAAATTGAGCAAAAAATAATATGTCACAACTTTTGTTAGTAATGCTTACCCTTTTCAGAAACATAATTTGTGTGAATATTTGCATCTACGACAGCTTTTTAATATTTTCACTTTCTTGCCAAGCAGATTGTTACACAAAACTAAAAAAAATATTTTGCAGGTTATCGGTCGCAATGTCGCATCTAATCGAAACCGCACTAAACTTTGGAGAAAAAAATCATAGTTGTACATATTTTATTATAAAATTACATTTTTTGTCAGGCACACCTATTGATTCATTTAATAATTATTAAGGGGATTGCGTAAATGTTTAGTAATTTTCTGCTACCTAAATTATTAGTGCAAAATAAATTATAGTTTAAAAAACTAAAAAAACACGCTTTGATCGAAACCGATCTAAAAAATTATAAAATAGAATAAAGTGATTCAAAAATATGATTTTATTTTAAAAAGCGTGGGGTGCTTAAGTGCCATAAGTTTATCAGAAAAATCAATTTATCGCTTTGATTGACCAACAGTTTATATGTCAAATTTGATTGATTACTTCAATTGACTAGCAGACTATATGAAGTTTTTTTATCATTTCAATTGGTCAACAATTTATGTGCAAAATTTCGTTTGAATTAACAAGAGTTCATCAACAAAACTCAATGACCAATAATTTATACGTAAATTATTTACTCTCCCAATTGACCTGCATTTTATATGAAAATTTTATTTAGGTATCGTTTCAATTGATTGGCGTTTTGTAAGAAACACTAGATTTATCGGTTCAATTGACTATCAGTTTATGAGGAAAATCAATTGGTCGTTTTAAT
>MU183445.1:147434-158094 GCA_016904865.1 Pissodes strobi
ATTGACTATCAGTTTATGAGAAAAATCAATTGGTCGTTTTCATTTACCAACAGATTATATGCCAAATTTCATTCATTACGTCAATTGACCAGCACATTATATGAAAAGTTAATTTATCGTTTCAATTGGCCAGCAATTTATATTCAAAATTTCGTTTGAATTAACAAGAGTTTATCGGCAAAATTCAATTCATCATTTCAGATGACCAATAATCTATATGTACATTAGATTTAACTTTTCAAATGACCTGCAGATTATATGAATATTTTATTTAAGTATCGTTTCAATTGACTGGCGGTTTGTAAGAAGCACTAGATTTATCGTTTCAATCGACTATCAGTTTATGAGAAGAATCAATTGTTCGTTTTGATTTACCAACAGTTTATATGCCAAATTTCATTGATTACTTCAGTTGACCAGCATATTATATGAAAGGTTAATTTATCGTTTCAATTGGGCAGCACTTTATATGCAAAATTTCGTTTCAATTAACAAGAGTTTATCAGTAAAACTCAATCATTCCAGATGACCAATAATTTATAGGTAAATTAGATTTACCTTCTCAATTCACCTGCAGTTTATATGAAAATTTAATATAAGTGTCGTTTCAATTGACTGGCGATTTGTAAGATACACTAGATTTATCGTTTCAATTGAATATCAGTTTATGAGAAAAATCAATTGGTAATCTTGATTTAGCAACAGTTTATATGCCAAATTTCATTGATTACTTCAATTAACCAGAAGATTATATGAAAAGTTAATTTATCATTTCAATTGACCAACACATTATTTGCAAAATTTCCTTTTAATTAACAAGAGTTTATCAGCAAAATTCAATTAACCATTCCACATGACCAATAATGTATACGTAAATTAGGTTTACCTTCTCAATTGATCTGCAGTTTATATTAAAATTTTAGCAACTGACTGACGGTTTATAAGAAACACTAGATTTATCGTTTTATTATAAAATAATAATATCATAACTACAATTGCAAACGAAATCCGGACAAAGTGGTCAAAGTCAACTTGTTTCCTAACAAGTCACCGCCGGCGCCTGAAAAATAGCATCCCTCTGTTAGTGTTTGAAAGTACTACGGTCATCCAGAGCCCTCTGCTGATATTCATGTTAACTTTGTTAATATCGATTATTTATTTGCATTTTTCAGGATAATTTAGTTTCCGTAGCGCCTCGTAGGTGGAGACGTTCCTGGGGCGATTTTAAGCGACGGAGAAATTTTAGCATTGCGATTATCTTAATAGTCTTTTATTATAAAATGGTAATATATATTAATAATAAAGAACTATTTTTTTTTTCTGAAAACGCAAGGATTTTAGGTATTTATATAAATGAATGTTTTGATTGGTCTTTTCAAATAAACACTGTGATAAAAAAAACTCAACACAATTTATTATGGAATTCGGGTCCTTGGCAGGTATGTGAATGAGAGCACTCTTAAGATCATGTATTATGTAAATTTTGAATTTTGAATCTGTGTTAAAATTGGGGATTATTTTCTGGGGAAGGCAAAGCTCAGAGCAGGACGTTTTTGTTGTTCAGAAGCGATTAATAAGGATTATTAGAAAGATGGAATATAATGAAAACTGTAGAAATGTTTTTAGAAGTCTTGGAGTAAAGATATTTTTAGACTGTTTATATTTATGAATATTTAATGTTTTTGTTTAAAAATTAAAAAATGTTTGATACAAAAGAACATTGAATGTTAGTTACCCAATGCATAGACTGACGTTTACCGCAAAGTGCCCACATTATATGTGTCTAAGGCGTTTTAATGACCTGCGTAATGAAATAAAAGAACTTGGTTCGCAAAAGCTGTTTAAGATCGAGATTAAAAAATGTTAATAAATTTGTAGTCGTATACTTTGTTAGATTTTATTAATGCTTAATGTAATACTTCTTTTGCTCTGTTAAATAGTCAGTTTTTGTTTGTATGACGTCCTTTAATTTTGTGTTACTTGTAATTTGTGATCATGATTTGAAATAATGAACTATTAAACTATTATAGACCACGGTCTACTTTGAATACAACGAAAATTGCAGACAAGTTTTTTTTTCCAGAAACAGCTAATTGTTCGTCGAGTTTAAAACAGTCTATATAACAATATTGTATATAGTGTTGCGCAGTCATTTAGGAAATTAATCATCTTTTTATTATTTTTACGTGTATTGTTGTGTATGGTACATAATCTTCGGACAATCAAAAAGAACATATTGAATAGATTTCACTTCGATACATTCATCACAAATTTGTGGATCACTTTCAAATTAAGTGTGCATGGACCAGTTTTATGTAACCTATTTTAAACTGTACAAAACATGTCTATGTATGGTTTAATCTATGATTTGATATTAGTATGAGCAATTTCGTTCATATTATCACTGGTTTAGCGCTTTCGATTTAATGTAGAACTTAAAGTCACTTGGAGCACTTTTTTTATCGTCAGTGGAATTAATCTGAATAATTATTCCACTCCTAATTGCTGTATCTCGTAAGCAGGATAACACAACTACCTGTAAGAATATAACAAATTCCTTAAGAAAAAAGATCAGTAATTTAATTTACATAAAAAATGATGAATACTGAGAACCCCATTACTCATCCCTTGGAATAACTTACGAGATATTGACAGTACCAGAAAAGTCTCTCTCTTTCCAATGTCCGGTGATCATGCTTTGTCGAAGTCCTGTTTAATATATTTGTACTTATTGCCAGGCTTCGTCCCGGATACTATTTGAAGTGTGCTCATGTAAATGCTATAATAAATTTGTACCACTGCCGGAGAGCATTATATTAAAAATTCTTACAAAGAAAATTAGATTTGGAACCTCTACTCGACAATGACAAGATACCTTAAGATTGCTCGTATTTACGTGTATTACTTTAATATGATATATCAAATAATACCAGTTTCTAATCAAATCGAAGAAATAATTTGCAAGATACGTCGGTTAAAAGTCCACGGCGTTATTTACAAATTGGGATGTTTAACCTTCTTATGAATCTATTGATGCCCCTAATATTATCACAAAGATCTCTAATGACAAGTTTCTGAAGTACCAGATATCTATTGTATAAAGTTATGAAGCCTATAATTACGATGGTTACAATTGTATTAACAATCGTTGTCATAGGAAATATTTGAAGAATAAAGTTATCTATACTTTGAGAAACTGGGCATAAGCCTTGCACATTTATTAAGAGTATTCATTTTAATTTGTAATTAAACGATCTTGACAAGTTAAAATATAGAAATAATAAAAATCATGTTTACAAAGTTAGGTATTTGAGTTCTCGTTGCAAAGAATTACTTTCTTTGTACTTTTTCTTCCAGAAAAGAAAGGACTTTTTCCTTTAGGATGAGAGGAAAGTATACAAGTTTTATCATCTGGCTGTTATATTAACCCTGATATCTACACAAATTCAGAGTTTGGACTGAGCCGAGCGGATACCCCATGCCTCCCTTCCCCTTCCAAAAGGCCAGTTTATGAACATTTCAAACTTACATTTCTGATGAAAAATAAGGATTAGAATTAGATTATACATTTAAAATAGAAAAAGGGTTAATATATTTTATTGAAGTCACTAAACAATTTCATGACAGGGACCAATAATATGTTACACATATAACAATTTAAAATGATTATTGTATTGTTAAAATTAAGTTAATTTCTTAACTAGTAGGATATGCATTAACAAATAAGTAAGAATTTTAATATTAGAGAAGAAGATGTATCCTCCAAATAACTAAACATAACTCAAACTAACCCTTGAAACTGTCATACATAACTTAGTTTCCATACAATAAAGCAATAAGAATAAATTACTACTTGTTTTAAACGGTAATTGCTTATTCCAATAGGTACGTTAAAGTAAGAATTACATAAACATACATAATGCTTAAAACCAAGCTGTATAGTGTGTAGCTAGCTCATACAGAGTTGCACAATGGCGTACATTGTGGAGTTGTACATTGTAGGGTTGTATGGGCTGTAGAGCGTTGTTTTAAGCACGATTGTGCTTAAAACAACTATAATAATCAGGGCAAAAGATTTAGAACAATTATACCTGCTCTGAAGAAAGGGCTATTGCTATTGTATGACTTAATTAGCAAAATACAGTTAATCAATTATATTTTTATGAAATCTTCAAATTTTCAAGTTTTGTTAAGTAAAAATTGCATTCGTAAATTATAGCCATCTGTCACATCTACACATTTATTTACAATCTTCGCTTTGAATTTCCTGTATCATATATTTTGCTTTTGGGGCTTTACATTTTTGGCATATTAGCTTCTGATTAAAAAATCAATTTGAATACAATATTTAATTTTTCCATGCATATTATATCATGAGCAAACAGTTAAATATCACTACAACGTTAACCGTTTTAAATATCATAATAATAATAATAATAATAATACAGACCCTAAAATGCTACCTACATCGGGATGCCATAGCAAGTGACCCGACAAAATCCATCTTACACCTTTCAGATCAGTAGCCCCGAAAGAAATAAACTTGAAGTCGATACTTTCAGATAAGTGAAAGCAATAGGTACATAAGCTCACTCGCAACGCATAAGTGATGAAAATCACCTCATTATAACTACTAGGATGCGATAAAGTTACTTTTCCGAATCACACTCTTTTGCCACGTTGGTGGCTCCAGGTTTCACAGTAGAGGTATATGTATATAATGGCGCCTCCAGAATCTAAACATTCCGGAAGTAAACTTCTCAGATTCCCAATATTGGGAGGACCAAGGGGCCTTTCATGTAACGTTGTAGAGCCAACTAAAATATCCAATTATTTCATCCTAATACCATAATAGCCCAAATATAAACAATATTTAGCACACCAGCATTTACAAGCAAATTGACCACGTACTATCCTTCACAGAAACGCAAGTCTGTTCTACAGCGACAAAAATAAACTACTCATCATAATTATGATCTACACTTACCTCTTTTGCTCAAGTTTGGACGAATAAAAAAACTAAAAAAATAAAGCTTTTGTGAGTTCTTGCTCTTGATCAACTTTGGGCCAGAAACAATGGTTTATTGCAGATTATGTACCTATACGAAAACATTTACCAAATTTACCAAAACTCTTGAAGTAATTTTTTCATAAAAAATGTTTCTATAAAGTGCAGAAAACCCAAGGTATAGTTACGGATATCTTATTTTATTCAAAACATGTTAGCATGGAAAATTTACCGTAAAACTTATGGATATTCTTCAATTCAACCCTAGTTAATTTTAATTAAATTCTAGGTAAACAGTTAGGTTCTGGAGCATTTGGAGTAGTTATGAAGGCAGAAGCTAGAGGAATTATTGATGGAGAACCCAAAACTATAGTAGCAGTAAAGATGGTTAAAAAAAATGCCGATCAGTCTTATATTAAGGCCTTGGCATCAGAGTTAAAAATCATGGTTCATTTAGGAAAACATATTAATGTTGTAAACTTGCTTGGAGCATGTACGAAAAATGTAGCAAAAAGTAAGAGTAGATTCCGTTATGAAAGATTCGGTCAAATTAAACAATAGGTATACTCACTGAATTAGGTCCGGTTGTAAATATTAAAAAAATATATATCACCAACAAAAAATATGAAGGAATAAATTTGAATACTTCTTAGCAAACTTATATATGAGGGCTATACTGTACTAAAACTATACTAACTCCAAGCTAGGTTATGTTATTAGTGTCAAATGGATCAACTTTTATTGAGTTTCAGCATTTAGTTTAGCACAGCGTTTATAATCGGTAATAAACGCTTAATAGTATGTCAAACACACGAAACATCGGCAGAGTACTCTGCATTATCACTTTGCACAAAATTCATCGAAATTAATCATTTTTGGGATATTATTTTTCTCGCGCTGAAAAAATAACGTTGAATTCATTTTGCAGAGCTATTCCTTCTTCTTGTAAACTATTTATTAGAATATATAGGTAAATATATGATAATATATAAAAATCCTGCTTTGTTGTAATATAAAAAATAGCTTCATATATAAACGTTTTAAAATAGACCGGGAGAAAGGTTATTATATGAGGGAATTTTGAAAAATTTTATCTCAATATTTTTGATAAAATAAATTACATGTTAATTTATTACATTTCTACCATATTTAGCTCTAATCCAATACACCTTTTACTTATTTTAGGAGAACTACTTGTTATTGTTGAATTCTGTCGTTTCGGAAATTTGCAAAACTATTTATATAAGCACAGAGAAAGTTTTATAAACCAAGTTGATTCGGTTACTGGAAATATAGATTATAATATTGGAGCAGATATTTTGGAAAGGTCGTATTCGGTTTCAAGTGAAAATTGGTAGGTGGTTTTAACAATATTTCATGTAATTTAGTTCAAACAAAATAATGTTGAGAAAAGGAGTTTTAATTGTAGATTAGAACACTCAATATTATGTAATTTAACCAAAATTAATTTGTATAATGTATGATATACTATGTAATTTTATATGTGCATAAATGACAAAGGTTGGCATTAAAAAACAATACAGTTTATATTTCACTCGACATCCAGTTGTAGTTGTAATACAGAAATTTTATTACATAAAGTACTAGAACTTAAACATATTACTAAAATATAAATATTTTTAGCAGCGCTCCGCTGAGATCATATTCAATGCACGATTATAGAGATAGAGGACATACGATTACTTCAAATACTCAGTTTACGTCAGCAGGTAAGTTAAGACTCGTAAAATTTAAACATTATTACATACAAGTAAATCCAAACATACTATCTTCTCCAAATTGGAAAATCCCGTTCGACATCACTTGAAAAACGGTGAATCGTTAATATTGGGTTGATCTTAAGTTAGTAGCGTTTTTGGTTTATAGGACAAGAGCGCCTTGAAAAAAATTTAATATCATGCTATTGTTTCACCGAATAATTTTTGAATTTGTTCAAAGATTTTATTAGATATTTATTGGCAAAAGAAAATAACTAAAATGCCTTCAATGTTTCCTCTTCTTTCGGTCTTAAGGTTAATGGCGTAATGGTTGACACTTCACTGCAAGCACCAACCTGAGTCGCGTTCGGGAGATTCTCTTTGTTCATAATCACCCTAAAACAGAGTTTTATCCACAATACCGAAACAGAATTATTGCACTCGACGCGCGTTTCGCTAACCATGTTAGCATCATCAGGAGATGATTAAAACTAAATTTAAAACACTACCTAACTGGCTTTTATACTAAATGTTTGCTTAATCAAGTGGAACCAAAGGAACCAATCCTGGAATCCCACTCACTAGTCACGCTTGATCAACCAACACAATGGATTATACGGAATAGGCCCTCTATCTCTATTTAAACTAACCCAAACTATTCTTACATTTAATAATTTCCATACTTTCATATGCGTCTAATAATCTCCTTTCAGTTATATTATGAATTAATTTAAACATTTTTAATTGTTATTCTATGATTATTATCAAAAGCATGCTCGGCAACACTTGATTTTTCTGTTCTACCATACTTTAAATGAGCTATGTGTTCCTTCCCAGCAAGCACAACAATGTTTATTAAATGTTACGAAACATTACACTGGGAACATTAAACCTCGCAAGCGATGTTCTTTTGAGGTCACAATAACATCTATGCGACCTCCAAATTTCCGCCACAGGTTTCTTACACAGTACATTAATTAGATGTTGCAATGTGCTTTTTTCAAGAGGTTCAGAAATAATTATGAAACGTTACCTATATGTAATACTGCGATCTATAGGTTACATTATTGTGAGACTTTCTCTGAGTAACAAAACACACTATAGTGTTATGTTTGTAGTACATAAATAGGTAATGTTGTATAGCTTTATTTGTGTAAGCTTTTTATTACATAAATAGGTAATGTTGTATCGCTCTATTTGTGTAACTTTTATAATACATAAATAGGGAATGTTTTATTGCTTTACCTATGTAACATTAAGGAAACATTTAAAACTCATGACCAAAAGGCTCATATGGGAATTATACAGGGTACTAAAAATTCGTGGGCAAGTATGATGATCTTGAAACCAAGAGATACTTAGTCAGTTAACTGAAAACTGATTGATCAAAAAAAAATTGTTTTTGTCTTCTCTGAAATTTTAGAGAAAAATAATCTATTTTTTACTTCTTAAAGAAATAAGATTAAAAAAAAAATTCAAAGACGAACAGTTTGATTTACATTCTGAGTAGGTACGCAATCTTCAAAAGGAGAACAAGAACGCTGGTAACATATTATACGCAATCTTCGAAAGGGGAACAAGAACGCTGGTAACATATTATAAAATGTATTTTCTAATAAATCTAAGTTACAGGAAAAATATATTGATTTTTTTCTAAAATTTTCAGTTTTTTTTTTCAAAAAACCCCAGAAACAGAAATATTTCCAATTTTCTTGATGGCATATTGAATGAAAATTTTACGAGTTACCAAAATAATTTTATTTTTGCAATAGTTGTTTTGTGACTAAATGTTAAATATAAGTAGTCATACAAAAAAGTCTGTGCACTGCTTTAATAAAAACATAACTTTTTTTTTAAATGTTATTTAATCAAAATAATCATTATACTTAACATGTGAAATTTATTATTTAAATGTGAAAAAGGAAAACAACTTAGAGATGCATTTGAATGAAAATTATGTTTTATGCTTTTGTCTCTTCCCGCATACGCCTTTGTTTGGCATGGCGCAGCCAATCTGCAAATACGCCCTCGAAATCTTTTCTTGAACATCGCGTTTTCTGATGTACCACACCTGCAACAATTACATGATAAGTGCTCAGAGAAATGAAAGTAACAAAAAAAAATCCAGTTGAAATTTGACATTAGATCTGCCTAATATATATTTTTAATATTTTCTTATAATGAATCCAATAAACCTTTACAAGCACTATATTTACTTTCTATGCAGGTAAATCACCTTACTTTAGATGACAAACTAAAATATTTTATTAAAAAATGGTAGTTTATTTTTTGAGAGACATAATTCAAAATGTTCCATTTGTTATTTGGACGCTTGGTACAAACATGGAAAAAACTCGAGTCGGACTTTATGATATCTATAGCAGTACTTTTACAAGTGTACAGTGTTCCAAATTGATTATGACTGCGAAATATGTCACTAAGACTATAGTATTCACAAAAAAATCAAATCTATACCTTAAAAGTCCCTTTTCAACTTTTATGCCACTATCAAATTATAAAGCACTTACCAAATGCCACATTAATGATTTCCAGGTGTCCAACTGCAAAATTGTTTTTCCTTCCAAGCCATGAACAGGTTTCGGCCAGCGAGTTTCTCATCAAAGAACGGCAAATTCTTGTAGTAAAATCTTTGGCATCGTTCCCTCCGACTCCTTTTAAATGTCTGACCTAAAAATTACATTAGGATGAAGTATGTACAGTTACAAGATTAAGACAATAACCGTACATAGTCCTACTCCTTCAGGATGCGCCAAAACAAGTTATATTTAATATGGCGTTTCTTTCGATTTCACTGAAAGTAGATCGAACTTTTAAATTTTAAATAAAACGCCCTGTACCTATATATCTACATTTTACCTGAAGTAATATTAGGACTTACATATGACTGCTTCATATCTTCATTTTCGGAAATTTCTTTCTCGAAATTCTCGAGTTCATCCAGTGTCTTTAACGGCAAATTCATGGGTAGTTCTTCAACTGAATCTATTTTAGGGGCCACCACTTCTTCCACTTTTTGCTTAATTTCAGTAAGGTCCAACTTAATCTCAGCTAGAAAACTGCATATAGCCTCCAATTTTTTTAAAATATCATTAATTTGTTTGCTGTCTACAAAAGCAACATCTAAAAATTAATAAACAAAAATATTGGTTTTTCCAAGTGCCACTTTGTCACACGCATTCACTCTATTAAAGCAAATAAACTAATTAAAATTCATGAATCACATGCATTACTAAAACTACCGCTCCTTTATTCCATTACTACTGCTAATAAAAATATTTATCTACTTAATCTAGCATAAACTAACAATAGTGGCTGTGCAATGTTTAAAAATTAGTAATTAGGGCATATATTTTTTAAATGCATAATCACCTAAATCTACAGATATGAATTAATTACATTCTAAAATATTATAAGCTATAACAAAATAAAGCTGAAAAATAAACTATATTTAAAAAATGGTAGCAAACCTGAACTACAACCAGATACAAAGGAACCAGTACTTTGTACATTCTATAATGAGAACACTATGATTAATACCTAGTTTTTATAATGTAACTTTGAAGATAATAGATAAGGGAGTTTGAGGAGATACCATCCGGTTGTGTATCTCACAATATATTTTTTTATAATCGATGTTATGATACTTCATAACTTTTATACTTTTCTTTATAATTTTACTTTTAAAAGCTCCAAATAATTATGACATTACCTATTATTGACAGCAATCACATAAGCTCATTTCCGTAGTAATATAAAATAGGGACCGGAAAAAGCTTTTCCCGGTCCCTGATTCTCGCTTTCCCCTGCAACACGTTTTTTTTTAAGATTAAACCCCAAAATTTTTTTCCCAATTAATTAAAAAAAAATTGAACCTAGCCCCGGAGAGTCGCGTTACAAAGCCCGGCCCCTGTCG
>MU183445.1:163094-186503 GCA_016904865.1 Pissodes strobi
CAATACTAAATTTAAGAAATATTTTGTCAGCAAAACAACTCTTTAATGTATATGCATAAGTTTATTGTCACATAGAATATTTATTTTACAAAAGAAAATAATTAGAGAAATTGTCTCTAAATCCTCCTGAGAGTTGCAGGCCCCCTATTTAAAGGCAATAAAATCTTAACATTACCTCGTTTTTTAATAATGGATGCTTCTCTTTATTTTAAGATCCATTCTCCCAGATTTCAATTTAATTTCAAATATTCATATCTATGAAGCGAGGCATAATGATATTTGTATTTCAAATTTTAGATGATCAACATATAGAAAAAATCCACATTTCTTTAGTAGCTACATGTATAATAATAATTTACCGAACCATATTCCATTGAACATTTTAAAAAATCATTGCGGTCCTATCTTTTTATACTGTGAATAATTACTTAACTAGATGACAGAGGATGATTTTTTCAATAAATTGTATTTTATATCCATTTTATTGTTGGTTTGTAGTTGAGTGTAACACCACTTTATTGCAAACTGATTATATTTTTATAAGCTTTTAAGTTATATTAATATTGTTAATACTTTTGTAAGTCTTCTTAACAATGAATAAATAAATTAATTTAGTAATGTAGATCTTTGATATAGGTAATAATTTCATAGCCAACTGCTAGTTATTTGCTTACTTTTTTGACAACATTGAGGTAAATAACAGAGTTTTAAAGAAAAAAAAATGCATTTTTAATTATATAAGTAATTAATAAGTATTTTCCCATTTGTGTACCAAGGGTAATACGACCCAATGTTCTTTATAAGCAAAAAGACATGTTTTACTAACAATGTCCTTAATATTATGTGAAATTACATTATCACTGATACTGCATAAATGGATCCCCAATGTTCTGGAATCAATAGGTTCGTCAAAAAAATTTCCTTGAGATGTGATAATATGTCCGGATATAAATATTTCATTTGTTTCCTCCCAAATGTTATTTATTAACATAAAATTTCCGTTTTTCAATAAACAATAGTTGTCAGGTTTCTTGGTTGTTAAAATATTCCCATTTATTTGTAATTCAATATGATCATGTTTAAAATTTAATGTACTTTTAAAAGATTTGTTTTTCCTGGTTTCTTCGGTTAGCCTTTTAATAATTTGTTGTAAGGGCTTAGATGACCTTAGGCAAATTTTCTTTTTTAAATAGTACATATAAGATTCTGGAGCAAAAGCACTGAAATTATCGAGGCAACCAAAATGTAAAACATCATTACATAAATGTGATAAATTATGAACATTATATGTTACATATTCCCGCCCATAAATTTGACTATATTGTAAAATAAACTCATTTAATAATGTTTGTGCTAAGTCATTTAGTTTAAAACATATATTAGAAGTTACTAAAATTCGAATAGCACAACTTAAATGTAAAAAATGATTATACATATTATCACTTAAGAAATCTTTAAAAGCTACAATTCCAGTATATAACAAAATTTGTCTAAATTCAGTAGCTTTGAATCTATCAATATCTTGAAGATTTCTTGGCTTTCTAGAAAAATTATTTGGTAAGAATGGTTTATATGATAACATGAGATCATTTAACTCTTTAAAATCATTGGGTCGGATTCTTACATCTTGCCTCCCTCTGTGCCAAAACTGAAGAAGTCTTTTCATAACGCCTAGGCAAACAAGATGCATATAGTCTAAAGGAACCTGAGACACCATTCCAATATTTAAATTTACTAAATTTGTTGTACCTATATGATGGTCTTCATCTAATTTACTTTTAAAAGATTCGTCAGTTCTAAGGGCACTTCCTAACTGATAAAAGGACATTCGATTGTTAATAAAGTCACCTTCTTGAATACATTTACCACAACTGTGATAACCTGTATGCCCTTTTGTGTAAGTTACAAATGCCCTTGCAGGTGCATCACAAATTAATGCATTAAAATCTATATCTAACTTCAAGCCCTTCCAAATGATACCGTTAACCTTAAGATTTGTGAATTCATCAATAAAACATTTTAAAAGACTATTAGCCGAGTGAGGTTTTTGGTTACCATGGTATATACCTATAACAAAAGGTCTAAAACAAATGCCCGGAAAAGAATTTGGCACCACCCATCCTAATATTGGCCAAAATTGACTCCCTGAACTTTTACTTAGTGGTAAGCCATCAATGTTTATATTTAATTTTATAGTAGAAGGAATTTTAATATTGTCTGCAAGAGTTTCTAAATCTTTTAGAATTGAATTTTCTATTCCTATATGGCAGTATTCACCTGGCTCCATTTTTTGTATTTCCACACTTCTCGGAGTATTCAGTAAAGTTCTTGCATCACATGGTACATTCAAATTGTGTTTTTTTAATATTTGCAATAATTTAGATGTGTGTCTAAGAGGTATATTACACTCTATGGCCCAATTTTTTAAATCTTCAAGTAATGCAGCATTGTTTAAATCAGATGTACTACTCCCAGGTGAACATTTTACCGAGCAATCTACACAAGAACACTCTGAAAGTGCATCAGAGCCTGAATCATCAGTTTTAACTTTTGGTATATTAAAGCTAGGTGTATTGCACAGCAAAGATGGACTTGTTGAAAAATCTGTATTTTGAGTAGGTTCAAACAAATGTAAGGTATTTTGTGTTTGTAGTGTACTTAAAGGCAAAGAATCAGAAATAATTTGAGACTGAGAATCGAAAAGAGTCATACGATTTGCCTCAACGTTTGAACTGCTAGAGCCTGGGTCTGAGGTAACATTCAAGGGATGAAGTTGATTATTAATACCCTTTACTATTTTTTGTTTCAGGTTCCTTTTATGCCTTTTAGACAGATTTTTAATAGGTTTATACATACTTACCGTAAATTATTCAGAATTAAATGAAAAGCACAGGCCAAAGGCCACGATTGCCAGGAGACGAGGGACAACAAAACGCAAAAACCGAAGCCAGAAAAGAAAATTTCAATTTGAAAAGCCACGGCCACGATTGCCACGAGACGAGGGACAACAACAACACAAAATAGGGATATTTTGTGCTACAACAAAACGCAAAAACCGAAGCCAGAAAAGAAAATTTCAATTTGGGACGCCGCACCGGTCGAGGGAAAGGGAGATTTGAGGTTTGACTTTTCAAATGTCAAAATTGTCAATTCGGCGTCTTCTTTTTAATGACACGGGAAAACGTCACAGCCACGTTCGACAATGTGTGTTTGCTATATAGCAAGTTAACATTATATATACATGCATATTAGGTCATTTTCTGATATAGATTTGTTAAAGTAGCATAAATACAATGAAAGAATGTACACGTTAAGAACGTTTGTTATGTCACGGTGATATTATTATGATACATTATAAGTACATTAAGATACAATTTCTGTGAAATGTATAGTAAAAATGTATCATATACATTGGCTGCATATTGCAAACAAATGTTATACTGCGATCGTTATGGTATATTTATTATTTTATTGATACATATATGTAACATTTGAGAAATATTATACAACAACATAACTTTTATGACAAAGAAAGAACATCGCGAAACATCCCGTTATGTTGCGTGCTTGCTGGGTTGAATCTCGTTTGTATAGATCTTCTAGTTTACCCAACATATTTTTGGTTACAATCCATGCATCCAATTTCATATATTCCACTTCTTTCTAATAATTCAATTTTGTCCTTTGGACCACCTAATAATTTCTTAATGTTGAACTGAGTTTGGCATACTAATTTTAAACCTACTTCCTTAAAGACTTTTTGGAGTCCTCTAGTATACTTTAGTATGGTATCGAGACATATTTTGCATTTTCATCCTGATTGACGAAAGAAGTGGAATCACGAATGGCCTTTCTAAACAAATGCCTATTAATTAGTATATTTATTAAGTTAGTATTGAAACCATTAACTTTCGCTATTTTCTAATTGTCTCCTTTTCATTATTAAATATGTCTGCTGAGAGGAAAGTTAACCATACGGTGTACCAAAAAATTAAAGCTGGCCATTTTGTGTTGGTCGCAGTGGAAGGAGTCATTAGGAATATATCGGTTAGTGGCAGTACTTTTTCTATAAATATCAAATTCTAGTGTTTTATTATCGTTCCTAATCACTAAAGTATCCAAAAATGGAAGTTTGCCATTGTTCTCGGCTTCATAAGTAAATTTAATGGTGGGGAAACGGTTATTTAGTTTGGTTACAAAATCTTCGATATTAGCGGTTTTTGTGTCGAAAATCGCGAAAATGTCATCCACATACCTGTACCATACCCTTAGAAAATATTCGAACTCCTGACTGATTTCATTTTCAAATTTACTCATGAAAAGCTTAGCTAAGAACGGCGATAAACAGTTGCCCATTGTCGTGCCTTCAAGTTGTTGGTAATAGTTATTTTTATATTGAAAATAATTTTGATCTATGCAAAAATAAAGTTAAATATTCTTGTTTGATTTCATTATCAAAACTGTTCGTCTCAAGTAATTCACCAAAGTATTGCAAGGTCTGTGGGATTGGTACACTAGGGAACAATGAGCAAACATCAAACGAGATTAAAATTTCACCTTCCTTAATTTTGTTTATGAAATCTAAGGAATTTAGTACTCCTGAATTCTGTTGTTTTATATTTTCAAACTGGTTTGCTAGCCACTTGGATATATTATAAGTTGGCGATCCTATTGCCGAGACTATGGGACGCATTGCCTTCCCAGGTTTATGAATCTTGGGAAGACAATATAGTTTCGGCATAGTAGGATTGCTCACAGATAATTTGTATTTAATTTGATCAGAAATAAGGTTGCTACATTTCTTCAAAGTGTTTCTAACTTGTGTTACCATCTTAGACAACGGATTCCTTGAGATTTTGTTATAGGGCCCGGATTCTATCAAATTATGAACTCGTTGAAAATTTAGTTTTAATCATCTCCTGATGATGCTAACATGGTTAGCGAAACGCGCGTCAAGTGCAATAATTCTGTTTCAGTATTGTGGATAAAACTCCTTTTAGTGCATGTTGCCGAAGGTTCCAAACCCCAACATAAAAGAAAATAAAGTGTCAAAGTTGAATAAAACGAGCATTTCCGTCATATTAACAGAGGACTTAGAGTATGGAAAGCTGCTATAATTAATTGTTCCGTTTACGAAAAAAATACAATTGGGGGAAAGTACAGTTCGAAAACTGTTTTCTCGATTCAAAGAGGGATATTTTTACATAAACGATTTCCAATATGCAGGAACACCATCGAACTTTGATGAAGATCGTACTGAATGCTTTAATTCATGTTGATCTATATCACCCTACGCGTGAATTTGCCATCAGGAAGGATTGTTATTGTCAAACTTATGGTCCAATGAAGTAGTCATCGTATATACATAATTGTAATCATGTTTTTGGTGTGCGGTCAAAGACCTTGCTGAAGTATGAGCATTAATATGGCTGGACACTCACCGAGAATAATTTTTAATCAAGCAATAATGTGTTTGTGCACGAGCTGATTCACATAATAACGTATACAATAATTTTTTTATAGCATAACGTAATGGACCAACAACATAACGTAATGGACTGACAGTCATTTTAATTTTATCTAGTTTGCTTTCGAGACCATAGATACTTTCAGAAATATTATTTAATTTTTAAATTGTTTAATATCGCGTAATGTTATGGAAAAATAAATACTTATTAGGTTTAATATCGTCGAAAGGTGTGGGTATGATGTAATCTGATCAGGAAATACTTTATCAGGATGCAATGCCAAAGTTATAACCCACATAAAACAGCACTGATCTAGGTTCTTCAGATTGATGAGGGTTAACTTCCATTCAATGAAGCATGATAGCTTACTATAAGATGAGCCCTCAATAGGATTGCATTCGCTAACCTCCAAATATTTGATTTTCCGCATGCCCCACCTGAAACCGGATGAATATTTTACTAATTTATAAATATAGTTCTTAACACTACGCTTCAACGACATACATGAATCTTTTTCCTGAAAATCTTTTACCTACACAATCATTTTTCCAAACTAAGAGGCATTTCTTTAAATGTATATACACACTTAAACAAAAATATACCCTACTCGCTAGAAAGTCTGCTGTTTTTATACCATTTGAGGCCAAGCCCCTTACACCAAAATAACCAAGAAATTATGTCAAGGACGAATGCGTTAGGCCAAGTGGGTGCAAAGACATCCAAGCATGAGTAGGCGAGAACCTACTTCAAGATCATCTTGAAAAAAAAAATGTAGGGGTGTCACCCCTACCTTAATATGCTACTTTGCTACCATATGCTTACATGTTCACCATATTTTATGTCTATTTGTTGCTTTTCATCACTATCTTTTGCATTTCGTGTTTTAATGTTAAATGTTTTGTATTTGTTGCAATTATCCTTTTTCAGTGTTTTAATTTTTAGATCGAAATATATTCTTTTATTTTAAAAAATAACAGTATGTTTTTTCTGCGATCGTCAGAAAATGACAGTATTCTCGGACCGCTGATAAGCCACAAAACTCGTTATTCTGGTACTAATTATTAAGGGTTTCTAGGAAATCGCATATAATAGTCCGGGCCTAGGGTTATTTTGAAGTGAAAAGTCTGTGTATTTCTGAGCGATATTCCGTTGCTATAGCCTCAAGCTTTGTTGAAAGGAAGTAACAGCGCCCGACAGTGCAGTTCATTTTATCATTCCATGGCATGCGTTGTCGCGCTCGTCCTGCCTTAGTGGTTGGCGATTGTCCAGCAGAACATGGCGGGCAGTTCTTATGTTCGTAACCTGCTCTTTTTTATTTTGAACAGGGAATATATTTCTATGTAGTGTGAGTAGTTCAATGTGTCCTGCTTCAAGATTTCCAATCAGTAGTAGGTCAATTCTATTAGTATGTTTTCTTTTATTTATTATTGTTGGTTAGCCTCGCTCTGGAATGGACTTCCGAGTAACATCTTTCCCGAAAACTACAACCTACAGCGCTTCAAGTCCAACGTCCACCGTCATCTCCGCACACGCACCGTTCGTTGAGTGGTATAGAATTTTCCTTTTGCATGTGTGCCGAGCATAAAAAGTCCTTAAAGGCATTTTCTTTAATCGCGTTGTCCGTTATTTCTGGTAGATGGGAAAATCGACCTTTTGAATTTCAGAGAGGACAAGTATCTCAAAACTTATTCCATATTATGCGGTTGTTTTTTCCATATAGGCATGGTATATCTCGATGTTTCCCATACTATTGCCTTCGATTGGCCCATGCCCCTGAAGCTTTGACCATGGCCTATGTATTTCAGTGAGTCTTCTCTTAGTTGTTTGTGGTGATTTTGGTGGCCATATAAGCAAAAGCTGCTCTGAAAAGGTCAACTCCCATCACCAACAATATATGATCTTGCAAAAATCCTATTATTTGAAGCAGTTTTTGTTGTAGCATTTTTATCGACAGAAGTCCGCTTGTTCAATGTTCTGTCGCCACTGCCTTGTATGCTATCACTCTCAGCAGTGGCTCGTGGCTCTAAGAGTGCCCCGGCGATGCCGCAGGATCATAGAAATTTTAAAAGGATGGTGGTATAGTTGGACGAGGCTTATTTTATCAGCGCTGGCATCCTAACACGAAGTAATTGGAAACAGTGGTCTCAAAAAAAACAGCACGTATTTTATCCAAGAGCACCAAGGGTGCTTTGGATTTAGCATGTCGTGCTTCCTTTTTTGACACTATCATTAAATATTTCATTTATGAAGGGTCTTTAACGAGAAATAGACACCCGAGTATAATCAAAAATGTCTTGTTGCATAGATGTTCCTAGCGGCAATCTATATAATCTATATTATAGAAAGATGACGCGCCGAGCCATAATTCTTAAATAGTGAGGGAATATTGTTCGTTTTCCCTAAAATCATAATTAGCATCAGGTGGTCACAAACGTCTCCTGACATGCCAAAAGTGTCTTGAACATAGTGCAGAGCAATTTGAATAATATGTCTAACTTATTACAATAAAATAAAGAAAACAAATATATGATGGATTCTTAAATAGTGAGGGAATATTGTTCGTTTTCCCTAAGAAATTAATTAGCATCAGGTGGTCACAAACGTCTCCTGACAAAACCAAAACATCGATCAACATCGAGAAGTCGTCCACCAGATATTTAAACTTTTGCAGGAATGACCGATGGTTCCTTTGAACGCGTTACGTAGAATCGAAACACCATGCCAAAAGTGTCTTGAACATAATGCAGAGCAATTTGAATAATATGTCTAACTTATTACAATAAAATAAAGAAAACAAATATATGATGGTTTTAACACTAGGCCACGGCACATATAACAACCAGCAATATCACATCTTCTTTTTTCGCATCTGCGCAAGTCCGCGCGCAAGATATTCCTTGGTAGGAAATCCGTCAAACTGCAGCCAGCGGCGTCGTGTTTTTACGACTGGTTTATTTTATTGCTATTGGAGTTAAATCGGAACCATAGGCGTGTATTTGTCAAATAATTGACATTGTGTAATGCAAAAAGCCATAGTGTTTAAGCAATAAGAACTTGTACAAACCAGAGATATTCTTCCAAGAAGAATTTCTTTAGATTTCCTGCTCATACAACAAGGTATACATATATTTCATAACCCAATTGATATTTGAAATTTTATATTACGGCTCTGTTAAAGGAAAATCATACTTATATATATTTCAAATCCAGCCCTGACTTTTCCTCCCCAACTGACATTAGCAAGGTCAAATTTAATTTTTCGCCTGACAGGTCGAGTAATATTGCTGGTTGTTATATGTGCCGTGACTATGCTATAGCTTAGATTGATACACAATAATTATATTATTTATTTACTTATATTTTTGTCCATAACCTATTGCGAAGAAAAGCGTATTTGAACGAAAAATATTAAAATTTTTACTTTTTCAAAACAATATATTTTTGAAAGAAAATAAGATTGGTCCATATCTGAAAATTTTAAACTGTTGGAAAAAATTGAGTACGCCTCTGCATTATACCAAAAAACTCTATCAGAATTCCGCATTTATCTTTTCGATGTGTAATTAAATATTTGAAATACGAGGGATAGTCACAAAAGCCATATTTACTATTTCGCCCTGTATGTCAGAAACTAAGAGGGCTGTGACAATTTGGTTTGCGGTAATGGAGGTCTTACAAAAAATTAGGACATTAAGCTGCAAACCGCATCTTTCCATCATTTGTAATAAGTGATCTAGCATAGGAAAACATGCGAAAACTGGGCATACAGCGATGTGTATAGGTTTCATCTATATAAAATTTATTGGTTTCACACTTTATCTTATAGCTGATATTATTTTGCATATTCGTTTTCATTTTTGTTTTTTAAGTTTAAATACAAAAGAAATCATTTACAGGATTCCATGTGAATATATTCTATGTAATAGAGCGCCAAATATACATTAAAAAATATACAAACCAATAATTCGTCAAGACACATTTGATAACAATAACAGAATACAATGGAATGCTTCAAGTATTTTAGCAAAGGAACTGTTATCAAAAATCGTCAAATTAAAGAAAAGGCTTTGGTATTGTTTCATAAAGATAAGTGTTCATTTCCGATAATTTTAATAACAGTTGGTTATACCATTACTAAAAACTGAGGCTGACAATGGACCCATACAAATTAACTAATTTACTAAACGAAAATCATTAAATTGTTTCATATCATCATAGTTAATACTTATTATAAGACGATAGCGCCTCAAAAACCCAACAATTATTTACCATAAAGCACCCCAATAAGACTTACTTGCGTAAACCTGACTAGCCAGTCTTTATTATGAATGACACTCAATTGATTTGCCATATTCAAAACTTTCAGACGGCAAAAGCTTTTTACTTTACTGATCTAAGACCCAATATATCTATCGCTTGGTAACTTTATTAAGAAATAAATACCATGAATAGTATTGTTAAAGTAATTATTGTTTGCATGACAATTATCTTCTTGGCAACTTTGCCAAGAGTGTGGATATTTCGAGCCTAAATGTTGTACTTTTTTATAGTTAGTTTTTTACATTATTTCCTTTCAAAATGGGGGCAGGCTTGCCCTCGAAACGTAATTTACACTCTGCGATATGGCAATATCACATCTTCTTTTTTCGCATCTGCGCAAGTCCGCGCGCAAGACACTCCTTGGTAGGAAATCCGTCAAACTGCAGCCAGCGGCGTCGTGTTTTTACGACTGGTTTATTTTATTGCTATTGGAGTTAAATCGAAACCATAGGCGTGTATTTGTCAAATAACTGACATTGTGAGAGACGAACGTTGTTTAAGACATTGTGTAATGCAAAAAGCCATGGTGTTTAAGCAATAAGAACTTGTACAAACCAGAGATATTCTTCCAAGAAGAATTTCTTTAGATTTCCTGCTCATACAACAAAGTATACATATATTTCATAACCCATTGATATTTGAAATTTTATATTACGGCTCTGTTAAAGGAAAATCATACTTATATATATTTCAAATCCAGCCCTGACTTTTCCTACGCAACTGACATTAGCAAGGTCAAATTTAATTTTTCGCCTGACAGGTCGAGTGATATTGCTGGTTGTTATATGTGCCGTGACTATGCTATAGCTTAGATTGATACACAATAATTATATTATTTATTTACTTATATTTATGTCCATAACCTACTGCGAAGAAAAGCGTATTTGAACGAAAAATATTAAAATTGTTACTTTTTCAAAACAATATATTTTTGAAAGAAAATAAGATTGGTCCATATCTGAAAATTTTAAACTTTTGGAAAAAATTGAGTACGCCTCTGCATTATACCAAAAAACTCTATCAGAATTCCGCATTTATCTTTTCGATGTGTAATTACATATTTGAAATACAAGGGATAGTCACAAAAGCCATATTTACTATTTCGCCCTGTATGTCAGAAACTAAGAGGGCTGTGACAATTTGGTTTGCGGTAATGGAAGTCTTAGAAAAAATTAGGACATTAAGCTGCAAACCGCATCTTTCCATCATTTGTAATAAGTGATCTAGCATAGGAAAACATGCGAAAACTGGGCATACAGCGATGTGTATAGGTTTCATCTATATAAAATTTATTGATTTCACACTTTATCTTATAGCTGATATTATTTTGCATATTCGTTTTCATTTTTGTTTTTTAAGTTTAAATACAAAAGAAATCATTTACAGGATGCCATGTGAATATATTCTATGTAATAGAGCGCCAAATATACATTAAAAAATATACAAACCAATAATTCGTCAAGACACATTTGATAACAATAACAGAATACAATGGAATGCTTCAAGTATTTTAACAAAGGAACTGTTATCAAAAATCGTCAAATTAAAGAAAAGGTTTTGGTATTGTTTCATAAAGATAAGTGTTCATTTCCGATAATTTTAATAACAGTTGGTTATAGCATTAGTAAAAACTGAGGCTGACAATGGACCCATACAAATTAACTAATTTACTAAACGAAAATCATTAAATTGTTTCATATCATCATAGTTAATAATTATTATAGGTCGATAGCGCCTCAAAAACCCAACAATTATTTACCATAAAGCACCCCAATAAGACATACTTGCGTAAACCTGACGAACCAGTCTTTATTATGAATGACACTCAATTGATTTGCCATATTCAAAACTTTCAGACGGCAAAAGCTTTTTACTTTACTGATCTAAGACTCAATATATCTATCGCTTGGTAACTTTATTACGAAATAAATACCATGAATAGTATTGTTAAAGTAATTATTGTTTGCATTACAATTATCTTCTTGGCAACTTTGCCAAGAGTGTGGATATTTCGAGCCTAAATGTGGTACTTTTTTATAGTTAGTTTTTTACATTATTTCCTTTCAAAATGGGGGCAGGCTTGCCCTCGAAACGTAATTTACACTCTGCGATATGGCAATATAAATTTAAAAAACAAAGTGACGTTAAAAGTGATGGTAATTATTTACTACAGAAGCATTAATACACTACAATATAGATCGTATCTATCAGATTTATTTGTATCGAATAAAAGCTTTTGCATTATTAGGTATTGAAATGTAACCAATGAAATCTGGCCGAATATTTATTTAAAATTGTATTTATTAGGTGATGAAAGCGTAATACTGAGCAACAATAGTGTTCAACCGGAATGGCGACTAAACTACAGGGGAGATTACCGAGGTGATGTTAAACCAATATCAACTAAAGATCTAGTAACCTGGTCATTTCAAGTTGCCAGAGGTATGGAATATTTGGCTTCGAGAAAAGTGCTTCATGGAGACTTAGCTGCTAGGAATATTTTACTAGCAGACAACAATGTCGTAAAAATTTGCGATTTTGGATTAGCCAAAACTATGTATAATGATAACAACTACAAGAAGACAGGAAATGTGAGTTTTCATTCATCATCTAAAAAAATTAAAGCATTGCCTGAATAATATTTGACTCTATTTTGCACTTTTAAATCGTTTTAACTTTATCCGCTTTGTCCTTAGATAGACGCTGGCAAATAATTGTTTTGCTGCTGTTCCTCAAAAGCCGACTAATGATAAAAACCTGGACAAAATTAGCTAATTAATTATAATAATTTGGCGACAAGTTGAATTTCAATCAATTTCTAAATCTCTAGTTAAATATGAACATTTTTTCTGACATTGTAGATTGCGTTCATAGAAACGTTGTCATACTTATGTTCCTATGTCTTTAAATAGCCGTATTCTTAGGCTGCTATATATCGGGCCTCTTAGACATGCTGTGTTTAATTACAAAAAATTGTAGCTTGCTACAGAATCCACCAGTTACAAAAGTAAATCTCAAATGAGTCACAATATTTTTTATCAATTTGCTTTTTAAAACACATCATTGTCTTTCTTACTAGCGAAAATATGCTAATTTGCAAATATTTCCTTTTTTCTTTTCCATTAGATTATTAGGTACCATACATACATTTTACAAGCATTATTAACTTTTTCCAACAGTTTATTGAAAGTAAATATTTTGGTTATTCGAAAAACTGTTAATTTTTATAATAATTTTTCCAAACATTTTTGCAATGGAAAAATTGATATATTTATTTATTTATTATCACCTCTCAACACATTTGGAGTCTAGTTGGTTATAGCTGAATAATCTGGGATTCGGTGATGTAATTAAAAATTTAACTATATTAATATGAAGCATAAATAAATATTTTTATTAAGATCTACTAAATATTTTCAGAACCCATTACCGGTCAAATGGATGGCTATAGAGTCAATAAGAGATCGAGTGTTTTCCACACAGTCAGATGTTTGGTCTTTCGGAATAGTATTATGGGAATTTTTTTCCTTAGCTAGAACACCATATCCGGGAATGGAAGCAGACGAGCGTCTGTATCATAAACTATTAGAAGGATATAGAATGGAATCACCCCTATATGCTCCATCAGATATGTAAGTTACTAGTTTCCTACGACCATCTATGAAAATAAGGAAAACGACACCGTTAATTTGGCTAGAAGATGCCATATGTCACACGCGTGTAAAAAAATTATTCACGTATTGAAAAGTTTTAAATACGACTCTATTTGAACAGATGGTAATAATTTGACAGCATATTTGGTTTGACATTTTGACTTAACAAATGGGGATAAGAGGATAGGCACTTTTCAACACAAGTGTTGAAAAATACCTATCATGTGTCATTCTCGTCATCAAGTCAAAGTGTCAAATCATATATGCTGTAAAATTGACACTATCCTTATCTGTCAAGTCAAAGTGTCGAATCAAATATGCTATCAAACTGATAACATCTATTCAAATAAAGTCGTGTTGAATAATTTTTCGACACGCGTGTGATATAAGACACTTTCTAGCTAGGTACTCTTGTTTTTCATGGTCGTAGGAAAAGTTGATTTCAACACACATGTGATTACTATCGTTTTCTTAAGAATCTGAAGAGTGATTTTATTTTTAATTTTCATAGATGGTTGTAGAAAAAATAGTGTACAGGGTGGCCCGTTTATTATGGAATGACACCTTATCTCAGAATCTAGGGGGTGTACCAAGTAAAGTTTAATACATAAGTTGTTTGGATCTACTTAAACTTTTAAAATATTAT
Source organism: Pissodes strobi (assembly GCA_016904865.1). NCBI lineage: Eukaryota > Metazoa > Arthropoda > Insecta > Coleoptera > Curculionidae > Pissodes > Pissodes strobi. Next base: position 177,182 of record MU183445.1, read on the forward strand.
ATTCTTATATATACAGGTTGTTTGTATTATCGTGGACAAGTATCAACTTCCTTATTTTGGAAAGAATACCCTGACTATTAAGGCATTTTTAAAATCCTCGGAAAATTCTAGATATATTTTATATATATCCTATACCTAAGTCTAACCGTTTTTGACATATTTTGAATTTTATGTCAAAAATTATGTTTGCAGGTCTAAATATAGCTATCAATTATTTCTCCTATTGAAATCCTTTATTATTTAATTGGAGTTGGTTTCCTTATAGAAGTGGATCTACTTTAGTGGTCTGTGTTGACATTTTTATAATAAATAAATACAGGGTGATCAAAAACTAACATTAAAAATTTAAATGAAAAAATCGTTGTAATTTTTTCAAATCGTCATTTTTTTCAAATAAATATAATTTTATCTTATTTATCATTAAAAATATGGGCGACTTTCTATAAAGCTGTCTATTCGAAAAACTTGTAGTTTTTGAAATATTGGCAATTTAACATTTTTCTATTGTAAAAATGCTATACGGCTTTTAATTTTTGTTATTAGATGGCCATGACAGTGAGGCCTGACGAAAAAAAAACAAACAATCGAGCACTACAGAAATGGCACTATTTCTGGTTGTCTGACGATTAAGTTATTAACCTTTCGTCGGACGCAGCTGTTCTTGCAGATACAAGTCTTTCTTTTGCACCGTGTATGGTAACCTATAGTGTTAAAATCTCCACGGCATAGGTAGCCTCCTATTTTTAGACCAGCTATCGATACTTTCGTGACAGTTTATGTTTGAAGGTTTGATGTGCACGTGGCAAACATTTTGATCTCTTGGATACACTGCACCTGATTACGTTATAATTTACAAATTATAAATCTCGCATTTTAGCATAGAGAAGGACAGAAGAATTGGCTAGCGTTTTACATTTCTAGACACATTATAGGAGGCTACTTATGCGGTGGGGATTTTAACACTATAGGTTACCATATAGTATACGATGCAAATGAGAGACTGTTATATCTGCTAGAACAGCTGCGCTCGATGAAAGGCTAATAACTTATTCATCCCGGCTGGGGCAATAAGTAGGTGTATTGTCAGACGACAAGAAATAGTATCATTTCTATAGTGCTCGATTGTTGTTTTTTTCGCCACGCCCCCCATCGTCAGGGCCAACTAATAGCAAAACTTAAAAGCCATATAACATTTTTACAATAGAAAAATGTCAAATTGCCAATATTTGAAAAACTACAAGTTTTTCGAATAGACAACCTTATACAAAGTCGCCCTAATTTTTAATGCTAAATAAGATAAAAATTATAAAAATAAGGGGTTCCCATTTGAATGAAAAAGACTTTTAACGATTTTTTCATTAAAATTTTTAATGTTAGTTTTTGATCACCCTATATTTATTTATTATAAAAATGCCAACACAGACTGCTAAAGTAGATCCCCTTCTACAAGGAAACCAACTCCCATTAAATAATATAGGCTTTCAATAGGAGAAATTGATAGGTATATTTAGACATGCAAACGTCATTTTTGACATAATATTCATAATACATCAAAAACGGTTAGTTAGGATATAAAATATATCTACAATTTTCTGAGGAATTAAAAATTGCCTTAATATACATATTTAAAATATGGAAGTTGGTACTTGTCCACGAAAATATATATAAAATATAATAATTTAAAATATCACAAGAAAATGAAGGTATAACAACACTTTACAAGTACATCATAATAAAATAGATGCTAGTTATCCTATGTGCTTTGGATTTACGCCGTTGTTTATTTATACCTTTGTATCAATACAATTGGTTGTTGATGTGAATGAAGCTTTAGTATTAATGATTAACATTTGTATTTAATTTCTATAATAATAATAAAGCGCTACGTTTCTGGGATAACACTGACGATCATAATAATACTTTAAAAGAACTACATTTTGTATTCGTTAAGAATGGCAAAGACACATTTTCGATAATTTTAATAAATATTGGGGGTTCAATTTTGAATAATAAAGCAGTGATGGAAAGAGATCATAACTATCTGGATTCGATTTTAAGCCACAGGGCATTTTTTAAATTATGTCAAATTCTTGATGTCACCCTCTTTATTATCTCTTAATTATATTTATGTATCCTCACATCAGACTAGACGAAACTGAAAATTAATTAATATGGCAGTTCCCACGGTACTCGGTGTTTCTTAGATTTATACTTGACAGTAGAGATTAATTATGGGCCCATCAAATCCCATCGTCCTCCTCCAGGCTGGAGAACACCGAAGTACAAAGTCTGGAGCGATCAATGACAGTTTGTGACAAGAGGGGCTGCATTGTATTAGCTGGCAGGGACGTCAAACTGGTGAGAGCAGTTTGATTACGGGGAGTGACGCCCCCGCCATTCCGAGTTGCCACGGGATGTGGCCCATCAAATCCCATCGTCCTCCCCCAGACTGGAGAACACCGAAGTACAAAGTCTGGAGCCGATCAATGACAGTTTGTGACAAGAGGGGCTGCATTTTATCAGCTGGCAGGAACGTCAAACTGGTAAGAGCAGTTTGATTACGGGGAGTGACGCCCTCGCCATTCCGAGTTGCCACGGGATGTGGCCCATCAAAATCCATCGTCCTCCTCCGGGCTGGAGAACACCAAAGTACAAAGTCTGGAGCTGATCACTAGGGAGTGACCCAACAAACCCTATTTTTACCCCTGTCAGACTAGGGACCACCAAAGGAAAGAGACTAAGGCCGATACATCCAGTGGAAGCGGCCCTAGGTGGTAGATGCATACGCCTACTCTCATCGTCCGGTGAAAGACCACCCCACCAGAACTGGGAAGCGCTAAGTGGTTTTCCCGAATCACGTTCCGTTTCCGCGCTGGTGGTTCCGGGTTCCACTGTAGGAATATAATAAAATGGACATGATGGTGCTTCCAGGATCAAAATATTCCGGAGGTAAACTCCCCGGCCATTCGGATCTCCGGGTGCTGGGTGGCCCTGGGAGCCCTTCATTCCGCATTTCACAGACAGCAAAGATACCGAACCAATTTAGAATTGATTTCTGCAACATAAGAGGCCTAAATACAAACATAAATTCGGTACCCCAACATCCACAAGCAAATAGACCACACATACTAGCCCTTACAGAAACACAAGTATATTCTACAACAACAACAGTGAACTACCCTTATCCTGGTTACGACTTACATACCCGATTTAGACATAAGTTCGGAATATGCCTTTTTGTCCGAAGCGACCTTTCATGTCACCGCGAGGAAACACTCGAACCGAACAACCTTGACGTCATGTGGCTCAAGTTCACCGCCAAGGGTTTAACCAAGTTTATATGTTGTCTCTATCGCCCTCCGAGCGATAGAGCCTACCAAAGCTTTTTTTCAACACTAGCTACCACTTTTGACTCAATACAGGTTGATCACCCCAGTTCAGAAATAATCGTTCTGGGAGACTTCAATGCCCACAACACCAACTGGCTCAAACATCACAACAAGACCGACAACGAAGGTAGAGAGGCTGAAGCATTCGCCATCAGCTGCGGGCTTACTCAAATTGTAGCCGAACCAACTCGAATCTCAGAGAGGGGCGATTTCGCCGCCCTCCTGGATCTTTTTCTAACCACCAATCCTGACAAGTACACAGTTATAGTTGGTCCGCCATTAGGTACTTCCGACCACAAACTTATTACAACGGTTTGTGAATTGCCACTTATACAGAAGGATCCACCATTGCCTCGCAAAATCTGGCATTACAATTCTGCAAACTGGGACGATCTAAGGGAGTTCTACCTAGATTTTCCTTGGCTCGACGTCTGCTTTGGCGCTGACGACCCGTCAGTCTGCTGCGAAAAGATCACGCAAGTAAACTACGGAGAGTCTTGAGCGATTGCGTTGGATATTTCAAAGGCATTCCACAGAGTTTGGCATGACGGACTGCTCAACAAACTGCCGTTCTTCGGACTGCCAGCCTCTCTCTGCAGCTGGCTTGCCAGTTTCCTTAAGAGCCGATCTCTGCACGTTGCAGTCGATGGACACATCTCGGACACATTCACCATCAACGCGGGCGTGCCTCAGGGCGCAATACTTTCACCAACTCTGTTCCTCATCTATATTAATGACCTGCTGACCGAAACAAATAATCCAGTTTACAGTTTTGCAGATGACAGTACCCTTGTCTCCCACTTTAGATCAGAAAAACCCTTACCAGCGACTGAGACTCATCACCGCCACCGCAGACAGGAGCAGATTACAGCTATTAATCAAGACCTGGAGAAAGTTCAAACTTGGGGCGACCGAAATTTGGTCCAGATCAATGCAGCAAAGACCCAAGCAGCCACGTTTACCAAGAGGGCCAATACAGCGGGCCCTGCCATCATTATGGCAGGGTCGACCATTCCTTCATCCTCGTCAATCGGACTGCGGGGTATCTCGGTCAACAGCCATATGTCCTGGCATGACCACGTTACTAACATCGCAAAATCAGCCTCCCAGAAGCTTGGTGCGCTATTTCGCAACAAAAAACTCTATACACCGCAGCAGTTGCTCTTGCTCTACAAAGCGCAAATAAGACCTAGCTTAGAATATTGCTCACATATCTGGGGTGCCGCACCAAAGCACACCCTAAAGCTGCTGGATTCCATTCAGAAGAGAGCTGTGCGTCTCGTCGGCGACCCAAAATTGACCCGGAATCTAGATAGTCTGGAACACCGCAGACATGTAGCCGAGGTATCTCTGTTTTACAGATACTTTCACGGCAGATGTTCCCAGGATTTGGTCCGCCTCATCCCGCCCCTAGCAGCTCCTGTCAGACAGTCACGACAGACGGCAAGAGCGCACCAGTTCGTCGTACAACTGGAAACACCTAGAACATCGCTTTACAAGAACTCCTTTGTCTGGCGCACTGCATCACTGTGGAACTCACTCCCAGGACATCTGTTTCCCACTAATTACAACTTACAAATATTCAAGAGCCATGTCAATCAACATCTTCGCACACACACCGCTCGTCGAGCGCCATAGGGTCTCCCTTTAGTGTGTGCCCCTGCCATAAAAAAAACCCATTTAATTACTTGTTGTAAATACTACTTGGAATTATTGACACTACTGAAAGTAATATCTGAGTATAATAATTAATGAAAACTGTAAATTTAAATGAATGTCAGTCTACCGCTGACGAATAGTAAAATAAAACTCCTTATTAAAAGTTGAAATCACAAAATTTACTAGTCATTTAAAGTTATAAGAAAATTAAAATGTCGTGTCTATTATGTCGATTAACAGAGAAGCAGACTAATTAAAGCTAAAATGTTTATCTACTGCGGTACGCATAATAAAATTCTGAAGAAAAGCAGGTCTGTAATTCCGAAAATTCTTTTAGTAATGAATCATATATGCAAAGACAAGCAATTAGCATGTAATAGCTAATAATAAAAAATAAATGTGCTTGTGAACCACACACCACTTCGTCTGCTCATTTGCACAAAGCAGAATATTGACGCTACTAGTCTAAACACAAAGCAAACAATACACTAAAGACAAAAACAATGTACGGCGTAAGAGTCAAAATAAGTCTGGTGGGCTCCTTACAAGGGTATTTCAAAAAAACTTCTCTACTGCGACACTGCACTGCAATAACCTTTGAGAAGTAAACCTTGTCCAATTTCCATGGATGGAGATGATAAATGAAAGGCTTCGCGCAAGCGCCACCGTAAGTTCCCTTCCACAATTCAAACTATCCGATCCCTAGCAGCAGCCCCATGTTACACAAATGATATTTTCTACGATCTACAAACAACCCATTCCTACGAGCAATGACGACATTCGAGACACGAACCCACTCATGTTTTGTATTTTTTCTCCACTCAGCTACGTTGCGCTGCCACGCCAGCAAACATGTTTTCTTAATTTTAGTCCACAGCCGACGGTCCCAAAATAAATTTTAAAAAATCATAGATCGGAAACATAACGGTTAGGATTCCCGAAATGTCACAACCATACAAAGGAATTACTAAAATTGAATGCGATATTACAGAAAATCAACCTAGAACCAAAATTATCAGCATCTGTCAGGAAAGTAATTCTCCCAAAGTTACATCTCACGAGTTTGTTTTCTTTTTGATTTGCACTTTAAAATCTCTAATCAACCATGTTTCTTCTAGGATAGTTAAAAACTCAAGCCAATTAAATAGCATTGCATTACCAATAATGAAAACAAAGTTCCCTAAAAGCCAAAATAAACCAAGGAAAACAATGGAGTTAGGATCGACTACATGCATACAAGATATGCATTTCCTAAAATTGAGGAACCGTGGGACCATTCAAGTAAAAATCTGGCGACAGTACAATGTTATCGAAACAAAATTGTAGTTTAAGTTCCCGAAAACCCACTCAATACTAAACACTTAATTTTATTTAAAGCAAACACATGTGTGTCTCTCTTCCAGAGGTCAATAAAATAAAAGGATATTTTCAAAACAGACTGTCAGATTAGTACAACCGCTATGTCTGCGTTATGCAATCGATTTCTATCAAGAGCTCTTGTGGTGTAGAGGTTTAGATCGTTGGGTCTCATTTGGAAAACGCGGGTTCGAACCCCGTTGCTTTTTTTTATTTTTTTTTAAAGATTATGTTTCTAAACAGCTTTTTTCTCTTGATTTTGGGTATGTCTTGGGTTAGATTAGGTTAGCACCTGGTTAGTTTCCTTTTCTTGAGCCCCCGTAGCGAGCGAAGCGAGCGGAGGGCCACGCGGATCGACCAATGGGAAAGGACGATTTTTATATAGTGCACTATTTGTGTAAAGGATCTTATAATTCTCGGGATGATGCGGGCGAAATCAGGGGAACATCTGTCGTGAACATATCTGTAAAACAGGAATACCTCGATCACATGTCTACGGTGTTCCAGACTATCCAGATCCCGGGTCAACTCCGAGTCGCCGACGAGACGCACAGCTCTCTTCTGAATTAAATCCAGCAGCTTTAGTTTGTGCTTATTGTGTGGCACTCCAGATGTGTGAGCAACATTCTAAGCACGGTCTTATCTGCGCTTTGTAGAGCAAGAGCAGCAGCGTGGTCATGCCAGGACATATTGCTGTTGACCGAGACACCCAGTAGCATTGATGGTGAATGTGTCTGAGATGTGTCCATCAACTGCAACGTGCAGAGATCGGTTCTTAAGGAAACTGGCAAGCCGGCTGCAGAGAGACGATGGCAGTCCGAAGGACGGCAGTTTGTTGAGCAATCCGTCATACCAAGTCAAATGCCTTTCAAATATTCAACGCAATCGCTCGAGATTCTCTTTAGTTCTTAATTGCCCTACTTCATATATGAGTAACATAGGCCAATATATCTCCTGTCGATCTCTGTTTACGGAAGCCGTATTGGTTATCGCTAATTATTCTGTTAGTCTCGAGATACTTGAGCAGTTACTAAGCAAGTCAATTGGCTGATAGTTTGAGGGCGTGGTTTTCATGCCTTTTTTGGAACACGTTGCCCTCGAACGACTCTCCAAGAAGATGGTAAATCCCTTTTCGGTAAGACAGAGAAAAAAGTCTGGAAAAAATGGGTTGTAGTTCGTTGGCGCAGTTCTTTACTACGATGGCAGGTATTCCATCCGGTCTTGATGCCTTTTGAAACTTAACTTCTGTCATGGTAGTGTTGATGTTGGATATGGTGGAAAGAGCCTTGCGTTGGGGGACGTTTAAGGTATTTTATATTTATTTTAAAATAGCTGGGGTTCGAAATGCATCTGAAATTTATTCTACGAATTTTCACATTGTAAGGTTAAAGAAACATTGCTTTCCAAACTGACCAATCGAGTAAATAAAAGATTATATGTTATATAATGCGCATGCATAATGCACGCTTAAAAGCATATCGTGGCAATTAATATAAGTAGGCTGTGTGTGCATTTCAGTTTAAATTGTTTCAAATTTTGAAAGCTTTAATAATGTGATTTTATTTAATACGGTCACAAAGCAACGTTTTGTAAAAAATTAATTTAAAGAATTGAAAATTTATGTGTCTTAAGATAATTTTGAAAAATATTATACGTTAGAATGTTATATTGAAAGGCGCAAAATTAGTTTTGCTGCATCTGAACTATAGGGTAAATAGCTAGATTATGAGATATATTTAATAAGCTTCAAGAAACCTCAGATTTAAATTACCAGTTGGGTCTTTTGAAGGCCTTGCCCAAAGTAATATTATAAAGAAAATAAACAAATCGAAGATATTAAATCAGTTGTTTATCTGTTTGCTAATCCTTGGTCATCGTCACGAGAGATAAGAAACAGCAATGGAATAAATGGAAAGGGTCAAGAAAATTGTAAAAATACACACATTTTTGCAGCATTACTACAGGAAAATTCCGTTCTTCCAGCCTAGGGATACCGAGCGACGAAGAATTTTTTCTCACTTGTGTTTAGAGTAATGTATAGAAAATAAAATTTTCTTTAGAAGAATTATATAGCCTGATTCAGTTCATATTTCATGTGTGAGATAATTTAATAGACATAAAAATATGTACTGGGCAAAACAATCTCTTATCTTACAATGGATAAAGTAGTGCACCGTAACTTTCATATTATGTCGTTGGTTGTTACCTATAACCGCAGAATATTGTGATATGTTGCGTATTTATCGGACTAATGTATCATAATTTTGAAACGAAACCTAGGCAAGCTAGAGACATGAACGACGTCTACTTCCAACGAGACGGAGCATCAAGCCACAACACGGGGGGAATAATGGTTTGCTAAGTTATGCTAAACAAAAATTTAAATATAAACAAGTATTTTGCATTTTTTACCGCCAGCAAGAGTCAAAGTCAAAGTCAAAAATGCTTTATTAGTGCAAGATAATGTTCTCATTCACAAAGCAGGTTAAAATAATTAAACAAAGTATTCCATAAAATACAGGAACAAAACAAAAACAATTTTAAAATAATCTAAAAAATAAACTAATTTAAAGAATAAAATAACATTAAATAAACAAATTGACATCAAACAAACATCAATATACATGTTATATACTAACAATATTAAAAATGCCAAGAAATATAACCTTAAAATACAGACACATAGAGAAAAAACTATAAATAAAATAATATTGAGATTAAAATAAATATGAAATATCCAATTCCGAAGCAATATTATGCTTTTTTCTTAGCAAAAATGTGAAATATATGGTATCAATGAAAAAGTAATTTAATTTTGTATTAAACTATCCCATTCAAGAAATATCAACTTTGACTGAAACTCAAAAACCATTAAAAAACTGTTGCGTCACCAAATTTAACGTATAATAATTATGATT
>MU183446.1:0-18087 GCA_016904865.1 Pissodes strobi
ACATTTTCATATAGCGATTAGTTTTACTACTTAATAAGTCATAAACTTCTTAAAGATATATGTCAATTTCCACTCAAACCCAGTCATTCAGTTCACTGATAAATCAGTTAAAAAAATTAAGATATTTCTGAATATAAGTAATCTAATATGAACTAGTTTAGTTTAAGATTTTATTTTTTTAATCACATAGATTAATTGCAGGCCTAAAAACGATGAAATGCTCAATAGTTTTAGTAAAATGTTATGAGCATGTATTATACCATTAAAATACACGTCTGAGAAAAATTATGAAGATATTCCGAATCTGTAAGTCATATACATACAAATTATGGAAAATATCCGAAATGATCAATACAATGCAGATCAAATTTTCGAGCTTGCACTCTATGCATTATTTCTTTAGTTCAAATTTTTTTTTTTAATAAAATGTGGCAACAACCGTTTTATATATACAACTTAGTTATTATTATTAGGTATTTAAAATGTATATAATTTATCCGTTATTAAAAATGTCTCTACTTTGTTATAATATTTCCACCTTTACACAAAACAATATTTTAGGCTCTGTATTGCAGACTCGTGTTTCGAGATCCTCGACAAAAAATGACAAAGAAAAAATAAATGAAAGATATTTATTATTCCCGTTCCAACTGAATTAAAATATATTAATTTTCTTCCCTGGCACAAAAAGCCTACCCGAAATGGATATTAAAAAAACACCTCCCCTTTATACAAGTTCTCTCTAATTTATCAAATATGATTATATCCCTCGTTATATTCGGAGCCTGAAAAGTAACATGAAGATTAGTATTATTACAAAGCTTATCAAGTTTTTATGGTCTTGTCCAAGGCAATTTGCATGTACAATGTACAGGTGAAGTAATGACACGGAAGCTTGAATATTTTTAGTCGATACGTTCTTTTTATAGAATAAAAACATGCTTTGGTAGGGGTGCACTAATTCCGGAGGTCACTGCTTAATTTTAAATGTTATTTCAGCCTATTGGTATACGTACTAAATTACTGATGTGACCACAGAATTGGAATTAAATGGTAATAGGGCACTAAACTAAACTGCTCCCGATAAGTTAAGGAAATGTGAAAATTTGGTCAAAAATCAAATGCTCATAACTTTGTTTAAAAATGACATATCTTAGCAAGCTCTGCAGCGTTTGATATGAAATTTTCTAGCCTTTAAGATAAGGCTGGCGCCAATTATGATGATTCCTTGGCATTTATTATACAGGGCTTTTAAAATTATGTTACAAATTTTAAAAAATTTCAAACCGTATACCTGTTCTTAGGAACATCTGGGCATTCTTTCTAAATATGCTTAAGTAAGCTTATAACCTTCTATTGAGACTATTTTAACATCTGGAGTTCATCTTGCTTTTTAATTGAAAAACCGATTTTTTTATAAAAATTGGCAAATCCTCAATAATAGCCTAATATTCTTTGGAAAACTAAAGGATACACGTTTTTCTTCTGAAATAGGTATCTAAAAACATCGCCCTGGAACCTAGGTCATCCAAATTTAAATCTTCATAGTACAGGGTGATTCAAAAATTTCAAAAAAATTAGATTTAAATTATTAAATTGATTTTTATTTAAATTAACTTACAAAAACCTTACTTTCATATTACTCGAAACACTGCAGTCTAGAAACTAATAAGTAGTATAACCTCCATGTACATCAATAATGGCCTGACATCTCCTATGCATACTATCAATAAGCGTATTAAAATATTCTTGCGGTATATCTGACCATATTCTAGGAAGGACCTGCTGCAACTGAAGAATGGTATTTGGGTGAGGAACATATTCATCTAACCTCCTTTGCAGCATATCCCATGCATGCTCTATACAATTGAGATCAGGAGATCTAGGCGGAAGCTGAAGGTGAGTAATTCGTAATCTTTCGATATCATTTAAAACAGCCGCGGTCCTGTGAGGGCGAGCATTATCATCTAAGAATACGAACTGCTCTCCAATTGCTGCACGAAACATGGGCAAAATATTGTTGATTATCTGATTTTGGTACTGAAATCCATTCATATTCCCCTGACAGATATGTAGATCGGTTCGTCCATTGAAGCATATACCATCCCATACCATGGTTGTTCCTCCTTTATAGGGGTAAACAACTTGGACTTGACGTTGATTCCTGAGCACTCTTGGCAACGTCCAGACCCGGACACGGCGACTATCGGAAAATCGACCATAACGGGATTCGTCCGTGAAAAGGACATTTCGCCATTCTTCGCCCCAGTTGAGCCGTTCTGTAGCCCAAGCTAATCTTGCAGCCATATGATTGCGAGTGAGAGGAACACGTCTAAGGAGACGTCTTGATTTTAAATTAACCGAAGCCAAACGTGTTCTTACAGTTTCCTTACAAATCTGAATTCCATGAGTTTCAATTACTCTGTGCACAATTTGTCGACATGTTGATAAAGGCTCTCTATGTACACTAAGCGTTATAAACCTATCTTGAGCCCCTGTTGTTTTTCTTGGACGTCCAGTTCGTGGACGTTCAGACACATCACCAGTATTTTCAAATCTCGATTTTAATCTACTGATTACACCATCGGAAACTTGAAACATTCTAGCAACTTCAGACTGATTTGAGCCAGCTTGTAGCATACCAATAGCTCTATTAGCTTCTGCAGTTGTTAGTTTACGTCTCAGCATTCTGAGAAATGAAAACTTAACTTTGGATTAACGTCACAAATTAAATAACAAATCACCTAATTGAAACAGCCACTTAATACACATTACTTATTAGACATTTTGAAAAGACAAGTTGTCAAAGCGTTTCCATGGTAACATGAAATCAAGTGTCATTAAAAGGTTGTTAAAATCAAGACGTCTCCTTAGACGCAATAAAGAAATAAAAATAAAGGCGGGTTTTCTTAGGCAACGTGTTTTGAATCACCCTGTACTATGAAGATTTAAATTTGGATGACGTAGGTTCCAGGGCGATGTTTTTAGATACCTATTTTAGAAGAAAAACGTGTATCCTTTAGTTTTTCCAACGAGTATTAGGCTATTATTGAAAATTTGCACATTTTTATAAAAAAATCGGTTTTTCAAATAAAAAGCAAGATGAACTCCAGATGTTAAAATAGCCTCAATAGAAGATTATAAGCTTACTTAAGCATATTTAGAAAGACTGCCCAGATGTTCCTACGAACAGGTATACGGTTTGAATTTTTTTTAAATTTGCAACATAATTTTAAAAGCCCTGTATAATAAATGCCAAGGAATTATCATAGTTGGCCCTATTCTTATCTTAAAGGCTAGAAAATTTCATATCAAACGCTGCAGAGCTTGCTAAGATATGTCATTTTTAAACAAAGTTATGAGCATCTGAATTTTGACCAAATTTTCACATTTCCTTAACTTATCGGGAGCAGTTTATATTCAGAATAGAAAATATTTTTTTGAAGAGGAAACTTCTTTTGTGGCGCTAGATTTGTTTGTGGTGATACTAATTAAATCGTATACTCAACTGGATTTAAATCCTGGCCGTCGGGCAGCCAGCAAAGGGTTCTTGAAGATATCCAATGGTCGTTTTAGGAGTATGTTATGAAGCGCCGTCTTATAGGAACTTGTAGTCGTTGGAAATCGTCTCTATTTCGGGAATCATCATTGCTAAAATGTCCGTTTGGTGAACATCTGAATTTATTTTTACTACTGAATTCACAAAAATGTTAGTTTTTCCGAGCATTAAAATCGCTACTACTAATTAATTCAGCTGCACAAAAGTGTAGCTGTATTCTTTTCTCAAGCGTAGGGTCTTGGCAAACGTTGGGTCCAACGCTACCAGGGAGGGGAAATGTGTGAACTACTACTAAATAATTACCACCCTGCCCTAAGTTTGAACTTGAACTTTTAAATAATACGAGCGAACAGCGCAGGCAATTATGAACCTTAGAGTTGCAACAGTCCGCAGATTTTATTATATAAATAGTCAAGCGGACCATCAGACCGATAGGCATTTGTCTCTCACCTATTTCGCTCTCTCAATCATTTTGCTCGCAGTTCACAGGAACGTGGCTCTGATTGTTCTACCGATATCCTAATCCTCAAACCCAACTCAAGAGGTCAAATCCTAAGTCAAGTGATTTTTAAGGTTAAATTGTTACAGTGGCTTAAAGTAAAATTAAGATAATTAAATAATTACTTAATGAAATAACCAAATCTAACCATAAATTAAAATACAACACTGTTCTTAAAGAACTTTAATGTAAAAGAGAGACCCAGTCCTATAAACAATTCAAACCATAGCTCAACCGAAAGCACATGCGTGTTTTAGTAATCGGGTACAGTGCAAATTCATTAAGTCATTGACCAATAATAGACATTGTTACTGTTTTACCGAAGTGCCTTCTTTATTATTTCTTCTTATCTGATGTAGGTGGATTCCTAATATGAGCTACATAACCTACATGGCAACCGAAGCGTGGCGTCACCTAACCCTTTATTCAAGAGTCATCATTTCTGCAAGTAATACGAAACTGATATTTTTTCTCGCATTAACCGAAATTATTGCTATCGTGACACGTTCATTTATTTACCTCATGAGAATTCATACGTCATCAGCGGTAAGACAAAAAAATCCGAAATTTTTGCATGGGCCAAAGCAAAGTGATTTATCATGTCCGCTATAAAAAGTATATACGAGAGAATATACAATGTTGCGGTATGAAAAGACCCTTTCAGTAAGATACTTTATTGTGGGAACACATATAAACTAGGTAATGTGTTAAAAATGAATATAAGGTGCATTAGAGGCAATTTTTTTACACGATACACTGCATAAAAAAGAATTCGTATGACATACGTTTGGTTGTAATTTTAAGCGGCACTAAAAGTAAAATAGTCATCAAAAGTCCACTTTATTTATTTGTTGAAAATACAGGATGTTAATTGATGTGATGCAGATATCTCAGGAGGTGAATAAGACAAAAATACTAATATAAACACATGGTCATAAGCGGGTCATTTTCATTATACATGTATTTTTTCTCGTATTTTGCGTTTTTTTTATGTGTGTTCCACAGGCCACGAAATGCTAAGGCCTATAATATACACGTGAGGATACCGTGACCTGTTATATGGCTTATACCGTCAAGTATCGAAACATGCACACTTGGTTCACTTCAAGACATTTTTAAGGAGAGAACGCATTAGGCGGTCGCGGTCCCGTCGCATCGCGTACCATTCTGGGCTGAGCTGATCACGGTCTCCCGAGATACTATGGAAAAGTTCGGACGAGAGAGAACGCGAGGCGAGCGAGACGAGCTTGAGAATGTCAAATGCGAATGCATATATTATAAAACATGGGAAGGAACTTCACTGCACGCGGTCGAGACTAGCATGGACCGCGATGCGACGGGACCGCGACCGCCTAATGCGTTCTCTCTTTTAGACAACGCAGTAGTACTTCCAGGGTCGTTATTGTAGAACTACAATAACTACTATTTTTGTGGCTCTCCGGCCAGGATTCGTCTTGGTATTTGGTCAAGACGTCGATCTTCTTGTCTTAATAATAATTGGACTTACCCCAGAAGACACAGACCTCATATTTCAAAAAGGGGTTTAAGGAGGTATTAAAAAACGCCTATATAGTTGGAAGACCTTACAGGTATCTAATATTATCCACAATATAAAAGAATCGATCTTATTCATGCATGCTATTAGTGGCTGCGATATCACATCCGATATGTTCTGAGACAATTATCAGCGATATAATTAATCTGAAAAACTTGTCATCTGTTAACTCTGTTGATTGACCTTCTGACGTTTTCGCAATAAATAATTTTTAGTATTGAAAATACTACTGCAATAAAAGACACGAGCGACTTACTACGCGACATGCTCGAGTTATCGGCGCGCGGCACAACAGGTCACCGAACTTAATGCTCGGTGACGTGACTAGGTCGATCAGGCAGTGACGACAGCGTTATAATTTAATTGTTAGCAAATTTGTCTAATAAATAAGCATTCGACATGATCTTGATTACTGCGTAAGATGCTGGGAGAAAGGAATAATATCAACAAAATGTTTAGGTACGTAATTGAAATGTTTATAATATCGATATACCTCTTTGTTTTCCTGATTTCTTTCACATAAATTGCTAATATTACAGGACAAATCAAATTACTGATTAAACCCTGTTTTTTTTATATGCAAAAATTTGGCATATCAAATTTTTAATCTCTTTTTGTATTCCCAAGGTTCATACCTTGGTAATTTCGTTAATTTTATATGCTTATTAAACTAGACTTAACCAATTTTTACCATCAGAATATTTGAAAATATGTTCATTGAAAGCATTTAAAAATTTGACTCATGCCAAATTTATGCATTTGAAGAAACACAGGGCATATATCTATGTAGGAGTAATCAGATCAGAAGTCATAATAGTAGTTGTCTCTGATATTTTCAATACACCTGGGACACTTGAGCATGTTGCCAGATCTGTGAATTTTTTAATGGTTGAATTACCAAATCAAGAATATGCAGAATAGCACTTACAATGCCAATGAAGTTAGACGTCTCTATCAATAGAGATATCCAAATTTTATATGCCTACCACACGGACATTCACAAGTGTACATAATCGACTATGTGAAAATGGGTGAATTCAAGAAATTTCCAAATAGAACGATTAGGACTCTTTAAGTCGAGGACGCAAGTAGTCATGCACATAGCAGCAAACCACATTTCATTTGTGCTTGTCTGGAAACTTTTGGTAGACAATTTGATGTATCCTTACCACATCCAAAGGGTTCAAGCTCTTTTTGCATATGACTTTCCACGGCCGCGGCGTTGAAATTTTTGCAAGTGGTTCCTGCAAATGCAGCCCAAAATCCCTTATTTAGAAACATGATTTTAGTTAGCGATGAAGCAAATTTCTCGAGAAATGCCATCATGGTGACAACCATTTTTGAACAGAAGAAAATCCGCATTCGGCATGCGAAAATAATTTCCAGGAGCGATTTTCCATAAATTTGTGGGCCGGCATTATTGGAGATGATACGATTGACCGATTTTTGCCAGCAATATTATTGTCAATTTCTCCAAGAGGAACTCCCAATGCTGCTAGAACAGGTACCAATTTTTTGAGAAATCAAATACAATGCACAATGGTTTGCCTGCGCATTTCATCAGAGAAGTGAGGCAATTCCTAAATCAAGGAGGACTTCGGCCATGACGTCCTAGTTCGCAAGATCTGAATAGCATGGATTTCTTTTCCTGAGAGTACCTGTAAACATTAGTGTATCAGACCCCAATCCATTTATTAATAATATATTTTATAGCTGAAGGTGTGTCTAGTTTTAAGCTATACCATGTAGGCTCAAACGCACGCATTGGCTCTATTGGAAAGCCGTCTAGTAGTAATTGGGAAACAGACGACGAATCGAAATTTAAATCGATTACTGCAACGTATGACCTTAGATTCTAGGCAAATAATTGAATATCGGTGAATGGGAATGGCCTTAAAATTAGTGGATCAATTAAACAAAACACATCAGGAATTTTATTTCAAATAAGTACACTGCTGGAATTTGTAAAGAAATTTTGAACATTTCTATTTTCGAGACAATGCGAGTGACACCATATCTTTAGAAGTTTCATCTTCAACCAACCCCGGATCTCAGAAAGGGGTGAATTTGCCGCGCTCCTGGATCTGTTTCTAACCACAAATCCTGACCAGTATACAATTACAGTTGGTCCGCCATTAGGTACTCACGACCACAAGCTTATTACAACGGTTTGCGACCTGCCACTCCTACAGAAGGATCCACCATTGCCTCATAAAATCTGGCATTACAATTCTGTAAACTGGGAGGATCTGAGTTCTACCTAGGTTTTCCTTCACTCGATGTCTGCTTTTGTACTGGCGACCCGTCGGTCTCTTGCGAAGAGATAATGCAAGTAATCGCCTTAGGAATGGAAGCATACATCTCAAATTTCATCAAGTTACCGCCAAAAGGAAAGCCCTGGTTCGATAGAAGATGCGAAAGAGCCGTAGGTAGGTAACAGCAAGCCTACAAGTACTGGCAGAAAAATCAGACCGCTGAAAATCGCAATTATTTTACCGAAGCGAGAAACGAATGCAAACGTGTGATTGACGAAACTAAGAACAAACACAATCAAAGAACCAGGCATAAATTTTTGCGATGCCCCAGTGGCTCCAGGAATTTCTGGTCGGTAGCAAAGGCAGTAAGTGTTGACTCTACAAAAACGTCTCTCCCACCTTTGACGGACGAACGCGGCGTTCTACAGCTAAGGAAAAAAGCAAACATGCTCGCAGAAATTTTTTCATCGCACTCTATCTTAAACGTCCCCCAAGGCAAGGATCTCCCCATCATATCCAACATCAACACTACCAAGGCAGAAGTTCAGTTCCACCATTGTGATATTCGTAAAATCCTCAAAGAGCTAGATACGCAAAAGGCATCAGGACCGGATGAACACCCATTCTTTTCCAGACTTTTTTCTCTGTCTTACCGAAAGGGGATCCCACCTTCTTGGAAAGTCGCTCGAGTGCAACCTGTACCAAAAAAAGGCAAGAAGACCACACCATCAAACTGTCGTCCAATTGCCTTGCTTCCATAAATCTCTAAAGTCATGGAACATGTAGTCAATCAGCAACTACTCAAGTACCTCGAGACCAACAGAATAATTAGCGATAACCAATACGGCTTCCGCAAATAGAGATCGACAATAATCCTGTTTACAGATTTGCAGATGGCAGTACCCTTGTCTCCCAATTTAGATCAGAAAAACCTTTACCAGCAACTGAGACTTATCACTGCAGACAGGAGGAGATTACGACAATTAATCAAGATCTGGAGAAAGTCCGAACCTGGGGCGACAGGAATTTGGTCCAATGTTGCAACACGTTTTTTTCCTTTGAAATCAAAAGTAAAGATTTTTAATTAAGAGGAAACCTAGCCCCGGAGAGTCGTATTGCAAATGCCCGGCCCCGGTAGTGGGGTCGTTAGAGCGCCACCAGTTCTGTCCAACTAAACTGAAAAAGCTCCGCTGGGGTGAAGCTAGGCCCACGCATTAAATCAAAAATTACTCAAGCTTATCTTAACAAGAAAGCTTATCAACGAATTTTCAATGACCATCAGCAAATAAAGGAAATACTGAGATACAGACAACTTGAATATAAAAAAGATAGGTATGAGTCACCCCTAAAAGAAAATATACACCTCCCCATATGATCAAAACTCAAGTTACATTACATACCCAGCTGCAACTATAAGAAATAGTACATTCCTATTACTCGGGACTAACAACCGAATGTTACATAAAGTGCAGCAGCCGGGTGGAAAGATAAAAGCAGAGGTCCCAAAACGATCTAACGACCTCAGAAATGATCGGCCGGTGATTGGAGTCCGGCAACCAAGGGGTTCCAAAAAGGTATGAAATATTCAAACTGACAATAAGATATGAATCGACGAGTCTAATGCAGCGTAAAGGCGGGTTTGTAATATAAATCAAGCCAAGGTACCCTAATAACAATGTGCTTCGCTTATCAACTAAAATAAATATAGTCACAACGTGTTATAAATGCTAATACAAATATATCGTTAACCCATGCTTAGAATAGAGCTAATTTACATTAAGAAAGGCGGCAATTTCAAGCGAATTGTTAGCAAATCGAATCAATAAATGTAGAATTAATAAACCGATGAGTGCAAAATACAGCATCTTTTTTCCTAAATAAATGAAATTCAAAAATATTTGACACTGGCAAAATTGGACTGTTACAATTTAATGCTGCAAAAACCCAAGCAGCCACGTTTACCAAGAAAGCTAATCGCCCATTCTTTCTTCCTCGTCAACTGGACCACTGGGTGTCTCGGTCAACAGCAATATGTCCTGGCATGACCACGTTGCTAACATCGCAAAATCTGCCTCGCAGAAGCTTGCTCTACGAAACGCAAATAAGACCGTGCTTAGAGTATTGCTCACACATCTGGGGTGCCGCACCTAAGAACACCCTAAAACTGCTGGAATCCATTCAGAAGAGAACTGTGCATCTCGTCGGCGATTTGGAGTTGACCGGGGATTTGGATAGTCTGGAACACTGCAGACATGTGGCCGAGATTTCTCTGTTTTATAGATATTTTCACGGCAGATGGTCCCAGGATTTGTCCCGCATCATCCCCCCCAGCAGCGCCTGCCAGACAGTCACGACAGACGGCTAGGGGGCACCCGTTCGTCGTTCAACTGGAAACACCTAGAACGTCGCTTTACAAGGACTCCTTTGTCTGGCGCACTGCATCACTGTGGAACTCACTCCCAGGATATATATTTTATTTGGTTAAGGTGTCATTAAATGTTGATGTGGCCAGCAGGCATGTAAATTTTCTCGCATAAGTTTCTAACCTGCAAAAAACGTTTACGTATCATTGGTGATACTTGGGAACCCTAGCCATACATTTTATTAAATCATAAAAGGAAGGTACGTGAGATAATTTCTATTGTTTCAGAACCTTTAAACGAAAAACAACTTCAGGAGACAGTCGATACTCTGGGTATGGATAATTCAGATATCGATGATGATCTGCTAATGAGGGACGGTGAACGTGACGAAGAGCTGGAACAGGATTTGGAAGAAGAAATTCTACCGCCCGACGATGATGGTTTTGACTCCGAGGATGATGTCCTTCCTCATCTACAACTTTATTCCAGCACGCTCCTAAAAATGGATGCGTAATTATGTCTTTATTCCTCCGGACTCCCCGGATCCTGTAAATTATAGTGAGTCGTTGAAAAAGCCCATAGAGTATTTTCAAAAATCGCCAATGACTTTTTTTTATAAGCGTTTCTGCGTTGACAAATTTGAGAGAAGTAAACGTTATGGGACATTCATTGGAGACTTCTGCGACCGAGATAAAAAAAACAACTCTTTGGTTGTACAATACTCATATCGATTCTTTACCACGTCTTGGAATCTTTTGGGCCCAAAACACTTGGGTGCCTATAGTTTCAGATAACATCACAAGAAATACATGTTTCAAGTTACGGTCCCGTTTGAGGGTTGTAGATGACCATATGGTCGAACGGTAGATTTTGAAAAGTCTGACCTCTCTCAGACAGAATACAGAGGGAATGTCGCATGAATGAGAGGTCCCCCATGAGTTCTATTGATGAACAAATGACACCTTTTGTTGGCTTAATTAAGTTTTAATGAGGCAGTTTGTGCGTGGTAAGTCAAATCCAGTAGGGTTTGAAATTTTTGCCAGGACTACACGCACTGGAATCCCACTGGATTGCTATTTGTACGAGGGTAAAGGCTTATCAGTTGCATCAGCATTATTAGCACCACCAGAAAAATTGGACGTCGAGAGAAGAATGGTTTTGAAACTAACAGAGACACTTCCTCTAGACGCCTTAATTGTTTTTACTGATAAACTTTTCATTTCATTTCGACTGATAGATTTTCTTTCCTGACGTAAAATCTTCCTAACTGGAACAATAATGACGAACAGAGTCCCTAAAAATGCCGGTATCTGGTCTGGCAATGTGCTAAAGAAGAAAGAGAGAGGGAGTTATGATCAACTTGTCCGAGATGACGGAACAATTATACCAGCAAAGTGGTTGGATAACAAACCTGTAAACGTTGCGTCTTCATGTATGGGTGTGGAATCCGAAGGTACTTGTAGAAGGTGGCCTAAAAATGAGAAAGAGTATTTTGACATAAAACAGCCAGCCATTGGTAAATGTTACAATGCATTTATGGATGGAGTAGACCTTTTGGACGGCGTAATTGGAAAACATTCCCTGCGACATTGGCCTAACAAACAAACAGTCCGGACCATTTTCCTTTTTATTGATTTTTTCGTAGCAGCTGATTGGCTTGGATACAGAGAAAATGCCAAAGCTGCTGGCTTACTTAGAAAATAAATTATGGACTTTCTTGATTTCAAACTTTCTATTGCCAAATCACTGATCTCAGAAAATCAAGAGGAAGAAGACATGGAAAGTGAAGCAGAAAATGATGAACAACCAGGAAGCAAACGACCAAGCACACAACCTATCCCTGACAACAGATGTAGGCGTCACATTTGGTGGAATTCACGAAAGAAAAACAAAAATGTAATTGTAATAAACTTACGTTTGCTAAATGTAAAGCTTGCGGTATCTATTGGTGCTGGAAAGAAATTGTTTTACTTTCCGTCAATAAATTTCCATTGTGTTTTTAAAAAATCATTTGTTTTTTTTTTTGTATGGACATAGACCCAAAGTATGAAATATGATACATGCTTTTTTTTTCAAAATGTAAGAACAAATTTTGAAAAACACGTCTTTTGGTTTTTGCAAGTCCAAATGACCACTTTACTAAAAGATCACCAATTAAATCGATGTGTATTATCCCTGGGTCTGAAGAGGTATAAGAGGGAATATACAAGGTGTGAAATGAAACCCTTGCAAAAATACGAAAGTTTATTTCTATCGAGAATATAGGAAAACTAAAATTGGATTGAACTATCAATAGGAAATTTTGTAAAAACAAATTTGGCCAATCGAATGTATTGTAACAGTCTGATTTTGCCACTATAAAAGATTTTAAATTTTATTTTATATGCTGCATTGAGCAAAACTGCTATATTTAGTGGTAAGAATTATTAGGTATTAACCTCTTCGATTAATTAATTTTTAATTTATTTATTCGATTTGTTGTCAATAAGCTTAATGTTGCAGCATTTATTAATGTAAATTAATTTTATTCTACATACGGTTAATGATATATATGCACTAGCTTTTATAATACTGTTGTGGCCTTAAGTAACTATTTTGATCATCCCTTTCTCTCATGTTGTCCTCAGGCACTTTATGACTATATTATTTATTTTAGTTGATGAAATTTGTGGCTCGCTTAGTTTTGATCAAACAACCAAAATAAGATATTATGTTATTAGTTTAACTTTGCTTATTTAATCTACCTTTGGGCCTTGTTAGATCCGTCAAATTTATATACTAATTTCTGTTTGGATATTTCACTTCTAATCTCAGGCTGATATGGCTTTAACTTTTTGGAGTCACTGATTTGCTTTGAGATACTGCTGCTGCTTTCTTGTTTACCCTTAAATTCGAGAATAATTGTAAGTTATTACATTTTTCATTCTATTAAATAGTGAAAACTAGTACCTATTATTGCTTATTTTCTTCTAAGACTTATTGGTCTCTACATAGATTACTCATTGTTGTTTTTTCTCACAGTGCTCTAGGGATTTAGGGCCTATCCCTCACATATTTTCCCGTGGTTTTCCCATAATTTTCTTTAAGTTTCATTCAATTGTCAATTATTGTTTTCCTTTATTATGCTTTAGTGGATTTAGAGGTTATATATTGTAGTTTCATCTTCTTACCGTCCAGTTGGGGATTTTGATTTTCACTTCATATTTATCTTTTCACGTGGTATGTTGCAACTTTTGTAATATTCGATTGGTAGCCCAGAATAGTAGTAATGGGCTATTTTCCCATAATTGTTGCTGTTTGCTGTCGATTTGGATTTTTAAATGCTTATTATTTCGTTTAGGAATATTTCCTATTATTTACTTAAAAATTTAATTTCAGCTCATTAATTGTTGCTTCCGCAGTCGCTTTACAACAATAATAAACGAGAACTAAGCCGTCTATTATTTTAGAATTATTCCTCGTATCGACTTTTCGGCATTTCTCGGCCCTACCATTTTTTTCTTTTCTCCTTCTGATTTCATGGAAGTGGCAAAAGCAAATTGATTGAAACACATGTCTCGTTCTTCTAGAAATTTCCTTCCGGGAATAGAGGAAGCGTTTTGCTGTTAGTGCAGTCCTAGGTGACCCAACTTTTGTATTGTGTTTAATACTACCCTTCTAGGGGATCTGTGATTCAGTCCCTAATTAGTGCTTGACACTACCAAGTTATTGGGATATTCGTACTGCACTAGGTAAGATTTTTCTGGAATTGTTTTTATTGTCTGAGAGCACATGATCGCCATGACGCTAAAGGTTATTTTCCATTATTTCTAGAGGCTTTCCGAGCTCATCTTGTAAAACCGAGGCAGTTGAACCTCCAGGCAACCCTCCAACTCGAGTGAGGTAAATATTGCTAAAGTTTTTTTTGTCTAGTTTAATGATTTAATTGCTTTTATCTGTGTTATTTTTTTTACATCGACCACCATTTGCATTGCATTCCATGAGATATTTTACCTTTTTCCTTTTATCATATCTGATTTTTTTTTTAATGTGTCTTTAGTTTTTGTTCATATGGGGAAGTTTATATTATTTAGGGGTGGTTCATACCTATTTATTTTTATATTTAAGTTGTTTGCACCTTTTGTATTTCTTTTATTTGCTGATGGTTACTGGAAATCCATTGGTTAATTTTTGGGGGATTTGTTTTATAAAAATTATATATATGCAAGGTGGGGGCTATAATTTCTTCATTGAAGTAAGGCGCTTGGTTTAATTAGCATTGGGTTATTAAAGAGTTTTACAACCGAGCTATCGAGTCCACTGCAAGTTTCACTACCGGGGCTAGAAACCAGTACCTGGTTTTTGCTACAGGTGTCCGAAGCCGTTACAGGGTTTCGCCTTTGTGTCGAGACGACCCACGTTTGCCTTGGTGTAGAGGTACTTCTTTTTACCTGTACTGCTGAGCTGGGCAGTCTTACCAGCAGCAACTCGATCTACTCGGATCTAACGGGGTATCGTTGACTTTGATTTCATTTAATATCTTTGTTTTTCTTGCCGATTGATAAGATAGTTCGTAATATTTAAATATTATTTTAGCATTGTCGGCGAAGCTTTAAGGTAGATTAATTTTATTTATTCATTTATTTATCTGGTCGATTGATATGATTATCGTGGCCTTTTATTAATTGATATTATTATTGCTATATTTATAATTGGTGCAGCTACTAGTTCGCGCATACATATACGTAATAATCTTAGAATTCTTAGATAAACCAAACTGATCAGTTCGGATTGTAGTGTTTAGAGCTTTTAGGTGTAAAGCATATAGCATCTAGTTTATCAACAGAATTGGTCTCAGTACAATTTTCATATTGTACCATTATTATTATTATTTTTTTGGTCATTCCTTTGCTTTAAAATTCCACTGTAAGATTGTTTCTGTTTTAAATTAAAAAAATCCTAGAAGCCAATAGATTGATCCTTAAGATTTTGTTTTATTGTTAAGTTAAGATTGTGTTTTCTTGTTTGATAAACGTGCCTAACAACCCCGTACAACACCAGCGGAGATTTTCCAGTTTAGCTGGTAGAACTGGTGGCACTCATGAACTCCACTCCTGGAGCCGGGTATTACAAACACGACTCTCCGGTGTTAGGTTTGTTTTAATTAAAATCTTCACCTTTTAACTTTAATAAGAAAATCGTGTTGCAGTATTTTAGAAATATCAAGATGTTTCTTAAATTTTGTTTTCTTTTAAAGCTGACCTTTCTCTCTTAGAATAGGATAAGTAAATGTTTTATTTAAATTCTTATTATCTTATCATACATACTCACAACTACCTAAGTACCAAAAATAAAAGTCCACTAGAGAGGGTGTCATGGAGAAAATAAATTTGCGATTATATCAGTGGTCGTTATAAACAATAATTACTTTTATATCATTTATGACCACAAAGGATAATTAACCTTATAATTGACCTCTTTAATAAGTGAACTACATTAACATAGGTAGGTGGGATTTCATTCATAGGGTGTGAATTAAAACATATATTTTACCTTATACCTAAATTAGATATAAGGTACTTTAATAATGCAGGATTTAATTTGCATTAAATAGGATCAATAAATAAAATGATTTTTAACTACTTTCAAACATTCGTCTTTTCACACATAAAACTAAATACTTTACATCAGGTTAACTATTAATAAATATCTAACAGAATTTATTCAACTTTTTTTTATTTCAAAATTACTTTTCCTTTCACACTAAATACCACTAAATATTTTGCTTCCTCTACAATTCTTTCAACTTAACTTCATCAGGCCAGGGATATAAGACTTCCAAACTTAATTCGAATCTTGAGTACACGAATAGATGTTTTACTTCTTACTACAATTTTCCAACCGCCATTTTACAGCAATAGGATAGACGCTACAGCATTTCTGTCTTGAGAAAATACGTATAAAAAACACAAAAGAGTCTATGGCCCCATACCTTGGCGCCAACCAGAGCTACGTCTAGGTAGATATTTTACGGGTGAACGATTGTACTTAAGCTTTTCATAGGGTTGCTTGGGAATGCTTTTCTTGGGGCTATCCCACAGAATTCGTACACTGTTAGGACTGATGGTTCGGGTGGGATCAGTTGGTTTGGTGACGATCTTAGAGAGATGAGGGAGCACCTCAGTTTTCTGGGAGAGTTGCGGGACCAATATGGTTTTGCTGGAATTGCGCAGAAGTACAAAGCCTATAAAGAACTTTACAGAGAGGTCATTAAAAAGTCAAAAATAAGTGCAAATGCTACAACTTTAGCACTGACAGCATAAGACTCATCGAGTCTTACTTTCGATGACGGTACCAGACGGTCCGTTTGGCGGGTGTGGCATCGGCAAAGAGTGAAATCAACAAAGGGGTGCCTCAGGGATCTATTCTGGGTCCCATTCTCTTTTTGGTATACATAAATGACCTTCCTTGTAGTGAAACTGTGGCAGGTTATACTCTTTTTTTCCGATGACACAACAGTCTTATACTCGGCTGATACATTACGGGAATCATTTGCGGGATCCATGAGGGCGCAGGAGAGAGCCAATAGATGGTTCTGCTCAAAGAGGCTTTTGCTGAATGCAGATAACACGAACCGAGTCGTGTTCACCACGAGAGAGCTTTCAGGGTTTGAGAATCCCGCGGAGGTACGATTCTTGGGAGTAGTCCTTGACCCCAGGCTGAAATGGGGGAATCATATTGACGCCCTTTCGGGAAAACTCACTAAGGGCCTGTATGTGCTTCGCAGCTTAAGCCAATGTGTCTCAGCTGATGTATTATGAACATCTTATTTTGCCATTTTTCACTCCCATCTTTCGTATGCGATACTTGCGTGGGGGCATTCGGCTGGGGTATTATGGGTATTTGGGCTGCAGAGGAGAGCTATGCGGATTGTGAGTGGAAAGGGATACAGGGATGATTGTAGGGGCGCATATGTGTGTTTGCGGGTGTTAACTGTGCCTTGTATATATATATTGGAGTGCCTACTGTATGTTAAGCAGAATTCAGATCTCTATCGGGTTCATGAGGACATACATTCCTATAGAACCCGTGCCGTTGGATTATTACTAGTAGACTCTAGACTAATATGTCAAAATGGGGTTTTTAAAGTATGTTTATTAGGCTCAAGAGAAACCGCAAACCGATTCCGCAACACTATGATTTTTCCATGTAAAATTTTTCTATTTGTATTCTATTATTAGTCTAGAAAGAAAGAATGCTATTTTCGAGGCTCTGCTATTTTTCGGGAAAGCTAAGAAGCTATAAACGCGTGTGATAATAATAATCGTTTTCCTAAGACTCTAAAGAAGGCTTTTTGTGTAATTTTCATAGGTGGTCGTAAGAAAAATAGTATACATTACTTGTATGGAGGCACGTTTTCAACATCGGATTTTGCACTCGGCTAATGACTCCTGATGAAACTCTTCTCGTCCGAAAACTAGTGTTTTCACCACTCGTTATATAATATACTATTTTATAGCTCATTTTATTTTTGATAAGCAGGATGAAGTAGAAAGTATTTAATTATCTCCTTATAGTTATGGAAAAGTTAGAAATGTATACTGAAGATTTTTCCTCTTTGGTGCAAATGAATTTCTTTCGGCTTAAACCGCGTTTTCATGAATAAAAAAAAAATACAAATTAATCGTTTATGGTCACCTATCTATAACTCTAGTGTCTCTTCAAAATTTGAACCAACTGAGATATATATACAGTGCATAACAATTTAGTACAATAATCTGTATTAAAGATTTTCGATATTTGTTAAAGGGTTGGATTTCGGCCCTAATAAAATCTTTGATATGACAGAGATTAGTTATTTTAATAAATTATTATTA
>MU183446.1:23087-55529 GCA_016904865.1 Pissodes strobi
AAATCTTTGATATGACAGAGATTAGTTATTTTAATAAATTATTATTAGCCAAAAATCGTTAGGTGTGCTTAAAGCATATTATTTTAAAGACAATACTATTTAGCAAAACTTATTGTAATGCTTAGAGTTCACAGAAGAATTAAACGCTACATTTTTTAAATATATCCTACATACGTAAATAAGGAATATATTGGAGCCATAGTGGGTAAATAAATGGTGTGTTCTTAAGTCTACACGACAGAAGTAACAACTTCAGCAAGGTGAGATTAACATTATGAAATACAAGTATTTTTTGTGTTTTAAATTCACAAAACAAATTTGCTCTAGATTATCGGTTCTCAACTAAATGGCAAAAATTTAAAATTTAACTAGCTTACCCTGTATAAAAGGCTTCACCATTTCCAAAGTTTCTTCTAATACAGTTTTTAGCGTAGATTCTTAATAAGAATATCCTTTTCACACATTTCACATAATAACTCGGAAATGGAAAATCGTTGCATAAAAAGGGGCCAAATCTGAAATTTCCATTTCCAACCGTTTTCGAAAAAAATTATATGCGTAAACCAGAGTGCCTTATATAGCTGAGCGTCACCACTACCCCCGAAAAAGTGTGCTAACGCCCCTGAAGAAGTTTTCACTTCAAAAATTAAATAATGCAACAAAACGATCTGAAGCAAAAACAATGGCTCTGGTTCTTAACCTAGTGCGCTGAAATCATAACCTGTCGAGTTTGCCTGCTGCATTTAAAATTTAAGCTTCGAGCAACTGTTTCGTAAACAACCTTGTTTAGATAGGATAAATTTTCATTTCCTGTAATAGAGCTCTTATGCAAGTTTTCATTTTAAAGGGCATATGCTGAAAACAATAACAAAAACGAACGAAAACGCACACAGCGCTGCTTATGAAGCAAACTATTAAATACTTATTGAAGTAAGCAATTTACTTGAAGATGCAGGAGACATTGTTTTCAGTTAAGCTGAAGTACTTTCATTTCTTTACTAAGTATTAGCTGCACTTAATACTAGATGTTTGAAATTATGACAATACGATTTATTAGATTTGTTGTAAATAATTTTATGTTATACTTTAATTGTTATCAGATATTTTATTTATAGTTTGAAATTTCATTGGCTCCTAATGGCTATAGAGAGAAACCTTTTATCTCTTCATCTCATAAGGAAATATACCAATTGCACAAGTTTTCATCTATATTTTACCACATACCATCGATTAATAAGGATTTCAAAACAAGTCTCTTACTCTAGCCGCATGAATGACTCCTCTAAGAAACCAAAAGGGTGCTGGAAAATTGTCAATGACATCCGAAGAAAAAACAACTTTAATCCACCTACTTGCTCTGACATCACGTCCGATGAACTCAACAAATTGTGACATTGCCCAGAATCTCCAAAATCGTCTTAAGCCCTCACTTGATCTTGTCTGCTTATTACCAAATATATCAGTCGAAAACTCATTCTTCTTTTTTTCCCACCGTCTTATCTGAACTAAAGAGGATGGTTTATCGGTCAAGATCTTTTTAAACTTGCTTGATGTTGCCCTAGATGTGTTGGTTAAGACGATCAACTTTTCATGGACAATGGACAATTTTACCATGTTTGTAATCCGCCAGAGTAATTCCTATTCATAAAGACGGAAGTGTTGATAATCCTTCAGGCCAATTTCCCTACCCTCAGTCCTGATTGAAAAGCAGGTCAAGTGTCGTGTTATGTCGTTTCTAAAGCAACATAACAGTTTGCTGCTATATACAACTTTCTCCATGATCTCTACGGCCAAATCAATGGTGGCGGAGCTTCCGCGGGTATTTTGTGACTTGTCTAAAGCACTATGGTTTTAGAGGTATAGCATTTTCATGGTTCTCCTCATATCTCCAAGATCGTCGTCAACGTGTGTTTGTGGGCTCTGACTATTCTGAGTGTGGACTTGTGTTATGGGGAGCGCCTCAGGGATCAGTCCTAGGCCCCTCTATATCAATAACCTTGCATATTTTGATATACGGCGAAAATTTACTTTATTTGCTGACAATACTACAATTTTCTGGCAGACTTCAAATGGTGAATCGTTATTCACAACACTGTCAGGCGACCTACAGAGAATAAAACAATGGTTTGACTCAAGTCTTCTCAGTCTCAATTCCCAAAAGACGGATGTGAATAATGAAGGTAGGCTGATAGAGCAACATGCAAGCAGCAAATTTCTTGAGACCACTATCGACTATGAACTAAAGTTTGAGGCTCACATAACTGATCTTACCATCAAATTATCGTATGGGAGCTATGCTGTTAGGTTGGTATGTGGGGAGCTTGGGCCGGAGGTGGGTAAGTCTGTGTATTTTGCTCTTATAGAGTCACGGCCGATATGGTATCTGTTTTTGAAGCAAAGCAAGCAACTACCTCATCCAGTTGTTCTTTGCCATGCAGAAGCGGGGTCCACGATGCATCTGTCAGGCACTACCTCGCGACTCTTGCAGGCCCGTGTTTATTCAACAAAGCAAAATTTAAAGTTAGAAAATTCCAGACATCAGACCCGCCAACAGAGTAATTTGCATCTGTCCATCCCCACTTCCACATTAACAAAAAATCAATATTCTTTGATGGAGTCAAGATTTTCAATTAACTCCCACGCAAAATTAAGGAGTTATCCTCATTGAAAGGTTTTAGAACAGAAACAGAAAGATTATTAGTCTCTCGGCCCTATTAAAATATTTCAGAATTTTACTGTGATTCGCTTTAATCAATATTTAATTAATTACATTTATATGTAGAGCATATTATTTTGACTGTTCCGTTTTCGAACTATATGATAATTTTTCTCTTTAATTTATAGTTCACTTTTTAAATTTTATATTTTTAGTCAATTTTATCATATAGCGATTTTATCTATTTTACTGATGAAAATTGCGTCTGTCTTTAGAATTAGTATTTTTACTGTATGTACCTATGTATTATTAGTCATAACTTTTTGCTTGTTTCTTTATTTTTATTTACTTTGCTTTGTTAAAAACATTTATTGCTATAACAATAAAGCACATTTTGACTTTGACTTTGACTATAGGAATAGGACCAATAAGAACCAGCATCTTGTAAGGCTTTTTCTTTTTTTCTAATTGGCGCAGAACCTCCACCTCAGCTTAGAAGAGACCGAGGGTGAATAATATCAAATAAAAAAAAATTAAAATTGAAATTGAGTGAATTTACAAGTATAGATGCATAAACGAGTTGTCGTCAAAGCGTACAAATAGGCCCTAGATCTAGTGCCGGAGAGTAGGGGTGGGTTAATTTATAAGGCGCCACTAACTTGTAGACGGTACAAGCAAGAAATACCCCAAAGTTTGAATATGGAATTCGTTTTAGCCTAAGCTTCGCAACCACCAAAATAAAATTATTTAAATAAATTTAAAATTACGTTGATTTGAATGCCAGAATTTAATCAGTACTAACAATTGAAAATTAAAATAAGCAACCAAGTATTAATTTAATTATTAAAGGCAGTGTTAAAAATGGAAAAGTAAGACGCAAAAAAAACTAAGTACTAAATCAATGATAAAGTCAATAATAAACTGTAGCAGTTATGGCAAATCAATTTAGTCAAAACGTTTCCAACGTGAGCTCAAATAAACTATACTTACTGTCTCTATTTTCTTTTCTCTTCCCTTCCAGAGCACAGGTAGGTAGTTAGGTAATCGAATAATTAAATAACACAGGTAAATTCAGTAGAAAGGTTTATTACTTAATAAATCCAGTAGGAAAAAAAATGAAGCAATGATTTTCCAGTTAAATGAAGTAAATGGGCAAGAGAATGAACTACAATAATTGTGTTCGGTACTCTATACCGCTTTCGCTTAATAATACGACTAGTCTTGACTATTATTCTAAAAGTCAGAAATTTTACTCAGTTACTTGATGGATAGGGAAAAAGAATCACAACTATTAGTAATTTATTTTGCTCAAATAAAAGCCCGATATGATTACTTGAGAGATAAGAAAAAAAACTACAAATAGAAATTAAGTTCCTTTGCTCACTCAAATACTCGATGTGATTACCTTATGGTGTCTAAACCAGGTTCAAAGAGAAATGTTACGCAATATAACCAGCGTTAGAGATATAACAAACTAATTAAAAATATGAATTTACGTTCTTTCTTTAAAGATCACTAAGTTCAAGTAACATAAATAAGACCCTCATTCATTTGTTTATTAAGGCGCGCAAACCATGATTTGTTGTCACAATGTCGCTTTACAAACTACTTATATGTTTATAACTAAAACTAGGTACGCCAATAATAAATGATGCTTTGATCAGCTAATTAAATATCAACTCAGAAGATTGAGCCCTGTCGTCGTTAATCAATTATTAACAAAACTCTCTCTGACCATAGAGACACTCTTCTTAGAGGTTTGAAAACTAGATCAGGAAAAAAACACATAGAACGCTAAATCTACCAGAAAAAGGTGAGTGCTCCCTAATAAAGGTACCTAAATAAATCAATATTCAGGAAAAGTAATCACGTAGCTTGTCGCGACTGTGCCGCGAATAAAATATTTGATATCTCAAATCAGATATATTCCACGTGATGTAAAATAAAATCAATTAATTGGCTAAATTTCATAAAATTGTACCCGATTTATTTTCCGAAGCCTAATTAAACTATGAGCCTGTCTCGGCTAGTTAAAATTATATTAATTAACAAGAATAAAGTAAGCTAAATCTTAGATTTTGATTTATTTGTCGGAACAAAGAAAAGTATCTTAATTGGCAAAAATAGAATAAGTTAAAGCTTAGATCTTGAGCAAAGAAAATTACAGTTTTAACGTATCTTCATTAATAAGATAAACTAAGTTAGATTTCGGATTACTAACGAGAGCAAAGAAAATTACCAAGCGTATATATAAAGAAAGAGAAAATAGGGAGAATGGACAATATAATAATATTAATAATAATCATAAAGGTAAGGTAAGGTAGCTAACAATCAGATGATGGCTTCCCGAAGGTTTTCCGGGAGGAAAGAAATCATGCACTTGATCTGATGAAGAAGGACACTACCGGTATCCGGAGCAAGTCACAATCCAGAGACCAGAGGGAAAGCTTGACCAATTAGGCGTGGCCAAGGGACTGAGTTGAGAAGGCTCTTAGATAAAACCCTGCCGGTCGGTTGAACTCTGTAGAACGTCAAAATATTCAAGGTTCTGTATGTAACTCATGACCGAAAAACATTTAAACTCAAAACAATTAGAATAAAATATCAAGGGAAAATCAGAGAATAAAAAAAATTACCTGTAAAGGGTTGCTATTTGACTAATGGTTGGAACATTCAGCTACCTCGTGGACGGCCGAGAAGGCATCTGTAAAGAAATTAAGACGTAATTAAAATCCACTCACGGCGTCCCAAAATGGCGGCAAAAAGCAAGATCACTCACCTAACTAAAGCAGCATTAAATCCCGTTACGGAGTGAGTTCTAGGCACTAACAAACAACTAGCCAAAGATAACGCAAATGTAAGGCCTGAAACTTACAATAAAACTGGGTCTGCTGGAAAATCCCCCTGAAGGTAATAAAACTCAAGTTTCCATCCGACCACACTGCTTCAAACGGTGGACCGACGTAGTGACCTACTTGAAACTTCCCGGAAGCAAAGGCGCTTCCTCTAAAATCCCCACTACGAAAATTACGATTGACCAATAGAGGTACAGCCGCACGTCACGTGGTCATGACCTGTGTATCCAGTAATTTATCTAAAGCGATTTTGAAAAGAAAAATGCAGAACTTCGATGTACCATAGCATATCTTAATTAATTACTCGATCCAGCTGAAAGGAAATAACCATTCGACCCGCCATTCATTAAAGAAACGTGCAAAAGTTTCGTGATGTCAAAAAAAGTCCCCAAAAGGCAACCCACGTTCCGGAATTGGTACGCCTAGTACGCCAAATCACTACAGAAAACTACTCCAAAGATAATCTAGCCAATCGGTTTTGAATTTACGGTAGAAGACAACTGCAATTCACTCTCAACATTTCATCGACCGGGCGGTAGAGGTCATCACAAGTAGAAATGATTTTCGTCCGGATCGGCAATTCGATTTCCGCACATTATGGCGTGTAACAATAAATAATAATAACAATAAGTAATAGTTACAACATTTTGTCAATAAAAATACCTATATTAACCATTAAAACTTGATTCGATGCAAAATGAAAGCTAGCACGTTACAACCTAAGGTATTCTTAGAAAATAGTTCTACTATTTATTAAAGCTAAAATCATATTATAAAATCTTATTTTACACCGTTGGCAAATATATCGTGCGTGATTCCAATTTTAGCGTTTACGAATTTATTTTACAAGGGTTACTCATGAAATCGCATTACAGATAAGCCATTAATTTTGAGGAAAAATTACATTTACCTACATTCGCCACGATTTCAACCTGCTACGATTTATGGCTTTTAGCGATACCTTTTCTATGCTTTTACAAAATCTGTGCGTTGTAACACGCATTTGCCTTTGTCATATCGGTGACGGCTAAAAGCCTGCATTGAGGAATGCATTAGATACACATAGTGACAGTAAGCTGTCCGTGGATCAAGAAATCATCAATCTTCAGATTAAAACGATTTATGTTTAAATTATGTTGTGACGTTTCGATTTCGCTTGCGTACGGCTTCTTCAAGAAACTAAGATACACGTGGTCCAAATAGATAAAAATTTGTACAGGATACTTCATTATAAATAATTTACTCCCCCTCCCCTCCCCCTAAACTGCTTTATATAAAGTTTTATCCAATTATCCGAATTGTAGAAAGATATTATCTTTAAGCTCTGTATCATAAAGTAGCGTCCATTTTTTGCGCAGCTCTTATAATATGACCTATATAGCAATCTTACTCTTCGGTTGCTGGTTACTCAGGCCTACTGCAGGGCTCTCGGTTACTTGGTATTATGGACTAAAAGTGAATTTCACTTCAAGGAAAAATATCTTGGTTTATAAAATTAAGTATTTCTATTGAGCTTCACTGTATATATAAGGGTGACCTGTCGATGGCCCAATTCATTATAATAATGCTTATAAGACCAATGCTAAGGGATGCTATTTGAAAATTTAATCTGCAGTGTAAGAGAATGACCCTGTGTGTATCGAGGATGGGTAGATGAAAGTGATTGCCTACATACACAGGCGCACGTATCTGGTCCGCCAAGAAACCAAACCCTTTCATCTGCCCCATCGAACGGGATTGGTTTACTGGCGGACCAGATACGTGCGCCCTGTGTATGTAGGCAGGCTCGGTTTACTGGCGGAGCAGATATGTGTACCCTGTGTATCTTAGAGATTGATTAGATGTGGTTAACTGAATTGCGCACTGTCGCAATTTATACTCGTCATTCGGTGACGTTGGCGCACTTGCGGGTATAAAGTATTTCGGGTTCGAGCTACTAGTTTTGAATCGAGAATCATTCATTAATATAATAATTTTCCGTTGAAATATTAATTTTAAATACCATCCTAGAATTCCAAATAAATACAAATAACTGAGATTATCCATTTGAAAAAGACCAAGTTGACATATCCACAGCTTTCGTGTTAGTATATCGTCAAACACTAAAATGAAATCGACGGCGACGTCTCCTAACCATATTTTAAATAAATACATTTTGAAGAGGATACATTTGCATAATTGCTAAACATTTTATTTTATTTATATTGGTATTTAAATCAATGAATTGTGAAATAGCCAAGTTGAAAGAGAAATCTCCAAATAACGAAATTTTATTGTCCTCTTCGATATTTATTTCGCGAAATAAAAATTTCGCATTCCCTGGGGCCGGGCGAGTTTTCCGAATCTCGACTTTAAAAGTTTATATTATGTTTTTTTTTTCTGGCGGTTTGACTGCGGGTAAGTTAATCAGGGCTTAAAGGTAAACACGTAATCACTGAACGGGAATAGCAAACTTGAAAATGCGACCTAAATCTTGGATGTCAACCAATGTGCGTCATTGTTTTTGCTTTTAATTTGGCACGTATAGTCCGTCTTCGTTCAACCAAAGAATGCAGGCGATGATTTATTTATTTATTCAATTCTCATGTCATACATAAAAAATTGCTAACACACGTCAAATAAAATCCATGTACAATTAAAATGATTAAGAACTTATTTAAGACATATTAATATAAAACTGCTGAAAATTACACACATACAATTAACCTATACTACAACATAATGCTCAGAACAATAAAATACGTACAAAAAAACCTTTCATAACTAGCAACCTAACTAGATATTTTGCGGTCCTCCAAGAACTCTTCAGTGCTATAATAGGCATTGCCTAACCAGTAGGCAATAAACTTTCACTCTGAATACCATCAAAACAAGACCTCTGACATCTATAGAATGTCTATTATAGAATTGTACAGCCAGAAATTCAGGGCCATTGTGGAATTTGTTCAGTCTGCGGTGTAGCACCGAGTAGTCAGCACTGCTCCGCGTTGCTAGTCCATGGATTTCACCATTTGTGGGGTAGTTTGGGTTAGTTTGGGTTGATGAATATACAATAAATTTTGAATGATGTATAAAGTTGGAAATTCAAGTATTTGTAAGGTGAGAAAGCTAGTTTTACAGTTATCTCTGTATCCAATACCAGCCAGGATGCGGACAGCCCTGCGCTGCACAGCAAAAACTCGCCGCCACCCCGCAGAGTGTCCCAAGACAATAGAAGCATATGAAAGGATGGAGTGGCACAACGCAAAATAGGCAATCTTTAGAATTTTTGTTCAAAATTTGTGGCTAGATTTCGCAATGCATATATACCACTGCCCACTCTCTCAGCCACCGATTCCGTGTGCGCACCCCACCTGAGCTCACAGTCGAAATAGACTCCAAGGAATTTTGTCTTATTTACTACTGAGAAAGGTGCCTCACCTGTCTTTCGAAGTGCAAAAATTATGTTGTTTGTCTTGTCTTGGTTGAGAATAAGACTATTGTGGCAAAACCACTGCTCAGTTTCAAATTGTACATTGCACGACCTGCCCACAGTCTCCTCAAAATCATTAACGCTCACAGACACAGAAGTGTCATCAGCAAATAGGATATAATTACCAATTTGATTGATAAATGGAAGGTCATTGACATAGATTAAAAACAACAGTGGTCCCATTATAGATCCCTGGGGTACACCATATGTCATAGGTTTTGGAGATGATAATACATTGCCCATAGACTATCTGTGAGCGCTAACTCAAGTAATACTGAATAACTTTAATTGAGTGGTCACTAAATTTATAGTATTGGAGTTTCTGAATAAGCATGTCATGCGACACACATGCTAAGATCACAGAAGGTGGTATTCACATATTTCCTACTTTCAAATGCCTCAGAAATATAGGAGACCATATTGATTATGCTAGAAGCAGTACTAGGTTCAGCTCTGAACCCAAACTGCTGATTAGTTAGTAGCTTGTTTTCTTCTAAATATTCTGAGATTCTTTCAGCAATGCACATTTCCAGCATCTTAGACAAGACTGGCAGTAGTGATATTGGGCGAAAATTAGACATGTCATTCTAATCTCCCCTTTTAAATATGGGAATGATTTGGGCCTTCTTCCAGGTGTCTGGAAAAGTGCATTCCCGAAGACATTTATTAATTAACTTGGTAATGGGCAAGAAGCAGTTCCCTCACCAATGATAACTTTGACAGAGAGCCCGAAGCAATCTTTGCTGTTTTTATTCTTTACTTTGTTAAATATATCCCTCATTTCAATAAAAGAAAATTCCCTGATTTGAAAAGATATATCTGGAGTATTGACCAAGTTAATGGGTGTAAAAGTGATGTTAATATTACTGTTTGACAATAGGTTTGAAACGACATTAACAAAATATTCGTTAAATTCATCAGGAGTAAAACTAGGTCTAATAGGTTGAGTTTTTTTTCGAGTGTTTCTGTGTCTATTTATTATATGTCATGTACACTTGGACTTATTCTGTGCTCTGTGAATTAAGTTGTCATTATAGTTGCGTTTAGCAAGACTAACTGCACTCCAATATTTTTTTACATTGTTTTTTTAAATTGATATTCTCGACTGTAGGATACACTTTGGCAATATCAGAAATAAGACTTAAATGATCACGCATGTTTGATAAAGCATTATTAAACCAGGATTGTTTTACATTTGTATGACTAAAACAGAGTTTTATCCACAATACCGAAACAGAATATTTGCACTCGACGCGCGTTTCGCTAACCATGTTAGCATCATCAGGAGATGATTAAAACTGATTAAACTCAGTTTTAATCATCTCCTGATGATGCTAACATGGTTAGCGAAACGCGCGTCGAGTGCAAATATTCTGTTTCGTTTTGTGGATAAAACCCTGTTTTAATGCATGTTGCCGAAGGTTCCAAACCCCAACGTAGTTTGTATGACTAGACATCACTGTTATTTCAGGAAATGAGTATTCGTATGCATCCTTAATTATATTGTTAAAAGAAATTGCAATATCATTTCTATTAAAATTATAATTTGTTATAAAATCCCAAGCTACATTTTGTATTAAGTCAAAAAAGGTGTTTTTACCAGCCTGGGTTATGGGTCTGAATATTCTTTATCAGGTTTGGTTAGGTTGACAGATGGTACATCTATTTGTTGAGCTAAATGATCTGAGAGGTTAGGATCGCTCACGGTTACTTTACAGTCATGAACCTGAAAGTTTATAAAGATATTATCTATGCAGTTATTATTTGTAGTAGAAGAGAAAACAATTTGTCTAAACCCAAAAAAGGTCAAGAGGTCACATAAAGATACTTTATCCCTTTCTTTGGTTCCAAAATGAACGTTAAAATCTCCTAGTACTACAATGTTTTTGTGTACCTACAACTTGTATGCATTGCTCAATTTTATTTAAAACACAAGCAAAGTCAGAGCTTGGAGTTCTGTAGATACATATAACATAAATATTTAAAATAGTAAGAAAAACACTTGACAATTCAACAACTTTTTCAACAGACATACATTTTATGTTATTTAATTCTCTAAAGTTAATGTTTGGGTCTAAGAATATTGCGCAGCCCCCTCCCCTATGAGAGTCACTGCATATGTACCCAAAGCAAAATTTTGAATTCCAACTCTTTAAGTTCGGCTTATTTGGTCCATAGTTTAGGCAGACAGACAATCTTGATGTTTTTTTCGAGTAAAAAGGCTTCTAATGTATCTGTTTTTGTCCTCAAAGATTGTATGTTGATGTGGAAAATTCTTAGACAATCATCCACATGTCCTTCATACTTTGTCGGCCTATCTATCTTCGCGATGGAGCTAGATGGTTGCTGCTGCCACTGCCTGCTTGCTGCATTGGGCGGCGGCTCTGCATATTTATAAAATGATTGACAACTGAGCCAATGGACCATAAAGCACCATTGTTAATGTAGTCAGCCTTATTTTCTGGGATTCCCAATTTAAAAGCACTTCTTTCTTGGCTATTCCTGGTATGCATTTTATCACAAACACTAAATCCATTGAAGCCAATATCCTTTAGGTACTTCTGTACGTCCTTTGCTTCAGTGGATGGATCCAAGCCTGATACAAAGCACCATGCTAGTTTTGCGTAACTTTTCGCTACTTTCAGTCAAAAGTTTTGCTGAGCAGTGCCACTGCTGGGTGGAGGCCTTTTCTCGGCCTTTTTTGAAGTGGCTTCATGTGGCTTTTTGGGGGTTCTTCTGGATCTATTGCTCTTTGCCGTTTTGCATCCATGCTTTGAACAGGGCTGCCTCATATATTTTACTTTTCTTACATTAATTCTTGCCTGATTCTAAAAACTGAATGGAAACACCCTTCAATTTTATTAAAAAAAAAAACAATTTAGAGGTGAGTCACGGCGCAAATATTTCCAATTCACCGGAACCAAATATTTTAACGTACACGAATTGAATGGAATATAAACGAAATTTTGTTTGGCTAAGTAAGAAATATGGCACTCGTTTGGTAGATGGCATGCTTATGTTTATATGACAGTTTTGACACAGCAAAGGCAGAATCTTACCACTTGGGGATACGTATTCATATATTTTATTTTAAAATTTTACTACATAGAAAGTAGGTATTTCTATTATAGAACACATTTCAAGCGTGTTGGTTCATTATTTCGATCGTTCTGAAAAGAGTACCTAGTTCTCTATAAACCGACATAATTGTTAGTTCATTTTAAGACGTTGAATTAATATGATCTCGCCAGTGCTGTAGAAACTTAATCTTTGTGAAATTCAGTGCTTTCATGGTGCATTGAGTGTCTTCAAAAGCAAATAAATAAAAAATACATAAATACCCATTCAGCTTAGAGACCAGTATGATCTAGAGATCCTTAGTTGACCCTTTATAGCTCAAAGGCCGGCCAAACAAATTGAAGACTGGAATAATTCCAACCAGCCAGGGCTTCCTCGTAGAGAGTACTAGTTTTGCCTGGTCTGGGTCCACATCCTGCGTAGTGACGTTGAAGCTGCTGTCAATAAACTAAAAAATCACAAAGCGGCTGGAAAGGATAATATTGAGGCGGAGATGCTAAAAAGTGCGGGTGACGTGGAAATCGACATAATGCATCAAATATGTAACAAAACATGGACAACCGGTAAATGGCGAAATTTCTGGTTTGAATCAGTGTATAAGTATCCCACTATACTGTGGCGGATTTTATCCACCCAGTCACAGGTGGCAACACCAACCAATAATCAGCCAACATCTCACCGCAGACTCACGATGCCTTCTCGCTTCGAATAATAGTTCCAAATATGAACAAGCCATACCCCGGCGTATAAGGCAGGGTCTATCTACGCCTTACTGACGAGTCCAATAGGTGGACCCGGGACGAAACGCAAAAAACACTGCGCCAAAGTGGTGACCCCTAAGTGATATAAACACACACGAGCAACACAAGGCCACAATATGGATCGCCTTTTCCTTTCTGCCACGAGACTACCTACCGACTCACTGGTACACTTCTCGACAACATTTGCACATTTCTCATTCTGTCACGAGACTACCAACTCAATGGTACACTTCTCGGCGAACATTTGCACATCCATCATCTTTCTCGCATTGCTCCGCCTTCAATCAATCAATTCGTCCCTCGTTTCCAGTCTGAACCCATCTCTCTCATCAT
Source organism: Pissodes strobi (assembly GCA_016904865.1). Taxonomy (NCBI): domain Eukaryota; kingdom Metazoa; phylum Arthropoda; class Insecta; order Coleoptera; family Curculionidae; genus Pissodes; species Pissodes strobi. The sequence continues at coordinate 36,243 of MU183446.1, forward strand.
ACAACCCGTTCAACGTTGTCACTGGGAGGGGAGTATTGTGGCGGATTTCATCCACCGACTCACAGGTCGCAGCACCAACCAATAATCAGCCAACATCTCACCGCAGACTCACGATGCCTTCCCGCTTCAAATAATAGTTCCAAATATGAACAAGACATTCCCCGGCGTATAAGGCAAGGTCAGAAGTACCTACGCCTTACTGACGAGTCCAATAGGTTGACCCGGGACGAAACACAAAAATGGTGCAACACTGCGCCAAAATACAAAAAAGGAGATAGGAAAGACTGCAACAGTTATCGAACCATATCTCTCATTAGCCATGCCAGCAAATTAATGCTGCATATAATCCAAGAACGTCTAAAACCATTTCTTCTCCCGCAGATACCCTCAGAGCAGACCGGCTTTGTACTTGGTAGAGGAACTCGATACCAACCAATAAATGTTAGACAAATGATAGAGAAATTCTATGAATTCAATGTGCCGGCAATCTTTTGCATCTGGGACTACACCATAGCATTTGACGCAGATAAATGGAACCTGCTGTGGCAGATATTGGATCGGATGGGAGTCCCACAACATCTGACTCTTCTCATAAAATCATATATGTCAATAATACATCATCGTATAGAAAATAACATATCCAGAAGCTTCAATGTAGGTAAGGCTGTCAAGCAAGGACGTATACTTTCGGCGCCGATGTTATTTAGCATTTATGGCGAATGGATTATAAGGAAGACAACTCACACCTGAAACGGAGGAGTATCGGTGGGAGGTCGAAATATATCAAACTTGCGTTATGCCTATCACACGACGTTACTAGATAACAACGAAGAAGAGATGACGGAATTGCTCCAAAGAATTGAGCACTTCAGTTCGGAAGCCAAAAAGATTCCCACTAATACCAGACATCGTATGAAAGAGCGAAATAAATGTGGAAGTGAGGAAGAGATAAAAAGAAGAATCCGAATGGCAAAATCGGCCGTAGAAAAACTGACAAAGATCTGGAAAGATCACCAGATCAAAAAAGATACAAAAAATGGCTGGTGCAAACGCTAGTGTTTCCAATTGCCGCGTACGGATCAGGGTCATGGACCTTGAACGCCGCTTGTCGACGAAAAAAGAGGTGTTCGAGATGGCAATATGTTATAAAAGCATGTTGAGAATCCCATGGACCGCTCGCAAAACCAATGAATTAATCCTATCAGAACTCAAAATTGGGGCAACTCAACATCTTTTACCAACAATACAAAGACACATTCTAAGATTCTTTGGGCATATTATAAGACGAGACGGTATTGAAAAAACTAGTTGTGCAGGGAAGAGTCAATAGAAAACGAAGAAAAGGGCGATCAGCCATTCGATTCATCAATCAGGTCAAATCACTAACAAACATGTCAGTAGCGGAAGTTATGAGAGCAGTCGAAGATAGACAAGCGTGGAGGGGTCTCACCTGTTCCTGACGCGTTGCTGGTCACTACGTTTGAAAACAAACAACGACCAGTATGGATGGGATGATCTTGAGCCCTTCCCCCGGGCACCATGTTTCTACCAAGTAAAGTGCTCATTGCATAGGTAGTCATGAACAATGATGACCAGATCATCAGCATAAGCTTGAGTGTAAAACCCAGCTTTATTCAGCCCTTGCTGTCTACTACTAGACATCAAAGGAGGAGCGATAAAACTCTATCTTGGAGGCGGTCTCGCTCCCGCAGAGTCGGTGCCAATTTTTACCCTGAGTATGCGCCTTGACAGCATAGTCCTTATCTAACCTACAATAAAGGGATCAGTGCCCACACCTGCTCACAACTTGGCCAATTGATTTGAAAGACATATCGTCCAATGTGCCCTCGATATATATATAAAAAGAAACCCAGTGCGCATTTTCCACGGTCAAACACTGCCTCCAACTTATCCACTAAGTGGTGGAGAAGCATTTCCGTGGACCTACGCGCTTGGTAAACAAGCTCGGAGGCAAATATACTCCACCTATCTTTCGCTGCGTTTTTTACGAATACCTCTCCTTGTCAGGACTTCCGCTTCGTTCTCGGTAGAATCAACACGTGTCGGGTAGCGGCTCTTCCTTCTCTAATTTGGGTGACGCGTGGTAATCATTTAGGGACCGTTGGGGCTCCTAGCCTAGTCTGTGTCTTTTGAGTATTTTCAGCCGGAAGAGGTATCCATTCACGCTAGTACCAAGGTTGGGGGAAGCGGGTGTTCCCGTGGGTCCACTTCTACTGTGCCGTTCAGAAATTTTGGACCAGAAGAAATAAGTTTTAGTGTTGTTCACTAACTGAAAGGGGTAAAATATAAGACAAGATAGGTCCTCCTTTTCTCGTCTCGTTTATAGATAGCGCGGGCATTAATTAAATTTTGTTTGCTGCGTGCCTGGAGTTGAGCATGGTAATTAATATTTATTTTAAGCTGACATCAAAGGACTTTTAAATATTTTAAAAATATTTTAATCCTAGAATACCTAACTCTTCACATTTGACAAAAGTAACAGTTCACGCTTTCCCCAAAAATCGAGTTGTTTGAAAATAGAAGTTACTCGACGACAGAGATTTATTAGAAAAGTCGGCTTAAGAAATATTCTCTGTTCGTGCCGGAACAGGGGTACAGGTATTTTATTTTTTCCTTCCACCTGACCTACTTTGTAGCAAATATAATTATGCCTTTATGCCATCAGTTTCTTTCTCTTAAATGTTTTTTGAGAGCCTTTTAATTTATTGATAGCCGTTATGATAAATAATAAATATCCTTGAGATCAAAAGAAATACAGTGGGTGTTAAAAAGCACACGACAGAAGTGAAAACTTCAACAAAGCGATATTAGAAACCAAATAAAATAATAAAAAAAGTTTCTTGGAGGTACCGGACATCGATCCCGGTAACTCTCGAATGTTAGGCAAGCGCTCCATCATCTGAGCTAGTTCCCTGTGTAACGCTTTTTCTAGTTTTCTAATTTTTAGGTCGTTTGACAGTCACATTAGGCGAACAGCAACGATAACAATGCGTTTTCCTGGGATTAGGATAGTTACGATTCAGATGGTCAGTTCTCTGACAATTCCAATTCCATCAGGTGACACCTTAGTCAACTGTGCGGCGCTTCTTGGATTTGCTCGACCCTATCGGCTATGGGAAGAGATTCTGCCTCATTCCGTGGACTCTCGACTGCCACAAACGCAAAGTCAGGCTAAACGAACTGTTGGCGCTTCCTGGAAGGAGGTTGTAACTTTCCACTCTATACTTCTTTGTCCCGAGCTTGAGACATTCTTCCTCGAGTTCTTCTAACGTATCGACCACCGGAAGTTGGGTGGTGTAGAATGGCGACAAGTTACGGCACAAGATGTCTAACTGTGTCTCTTCAGATAGGCCTGCATAACGCCTGAGCAGAGCCTGCATACCCATCAAATAATCCACTATGCTCTCGGACGTATCTTGAATTCTTTCCAAGATCTCCTTAAATAGTCTGGCACGATAATCAGGTGGTTCGAAGTGAAGTCGTAACAAGTCAGAGAAACCCTTCTAGTCATTGAATCTGTCTCTGTGGGCTCTAAACCAATTCAAGGCTTTACCAGCGAAAAGATCGATAGCTGGATCGAAAAGTTGTTTATCCGACACGCTGCTGCGAGCTTTGCAAAGTTCGGTAACCCTTTCCGGGAAATTGTGGACGGATAACTGTTTAGTATCCCTAGTAAATCTGAAATTCCATTTCTCGATGTTTTGTACTTTCATGGGTGGAGGAGTCTGCGCAGAAGGAAAATGGGTAAGTCGCAGTCGCCTCGAACTATGCGCGACGTTTACAGGAGACGGATTTTCCATCAGGTCCTCGGTAGAGTCCTGAAAGTGACGTCTCAACTCCGGATCCTGTCTGGATGTGCTTTCCAGGGAATCCAAAGCCGCTAGCACTTCGACTAGAAACTCAGCTCTTTCGCTCTGTTCTTCATTTGTCTGGCCAGGGACAGGAATCCGCTTGATGCGATTTAAAAGATGCGCTAATCTTGACTGGGTAGATGCGAATTTACTTTGGGCCTGTTCACCCGATAGTGTGTTGATAGCTGCATTAGCTTCGGCAAGATATCCGCGGATCTGAGCACTTTCTTTCTTGAATTCAAGCTTATGGGTAGGGTAGCTATATGCACCAGGTTTTTCCAATTTTAAAAGTGGATGCAGCACGGACCTAAGTTCATCCACCGTTTTATCTTCATACACGGGCACACCTCGTACAACCAATTCGCGCATTAACATTTTCTTTTTAAGGTAACTAACGTTCATTTTGTAATTCATCGTGCTTACGAGTTCAATTAATCAATTAAAACCAACAGGGAAAATATCAGATACAAATAAGGTAATAATTAGTTAAAGTCAGTGATCAGTTATACCAAAACTAAAGCAATATTCGGAATAATCAAGGTAATCCGCCAATAATAAGCAGCTATTATTGCTCTACTTATTACTAGTACTTTCGCACAAATAGCACGTACAGTAACCAACGACACTGTGCTTCCTCGTGAAGGAAAACGCAGTATAAAACCAAGAATCAGCGGCTCAATACAATTACCAACAACTCAAATATGGCATCTGATCGCCATATATAACCAATGAACTTACCAATATGTTGAATAGTAACCAGTAAATTTCGATACAAATAAATTGCCAATAAAACAAATAATAACCAATATAAAAAAGGTAATAACCAATAATTCACTAATAAATTATCAATATTGGCAATTCAGATAAGGTAATATATATGGTCACCAATTAAAGATAATAATCAATTAAATCACTGTTAATTAAATATAGCGTTATCGTAGTACGAGTAATAAGGTATATAATCTCTATAGTGATTCCGAAATATCTAAAATTATCCGTACAACTATAAACATCAAAAAATAAGATAACAAAATTTCGGACCGGTTCGGAAGCAAAAAAAATATACTGATATTACAATAACAATAAACCATGGAACATGTTTATTAACTATTAAGAAAATAAAAACGGTTCCAAAGAAAGAATCGACCTTTCGAGCAAACTACACAAAATCAGACAGCTCAATAATTGGTTTCTAAATAGCAAAACTGTTAAGAAAATATCTAACTCTCGAGAAAAGAAAGGAAAAAAAATATTCGTTAAACTGGCGTTCAAAAGATTGGATGTTCCAGAATAAAAATTTAATCGCAAAAAAAAAATACTGAGATGGGGTGAGTCGCTGATTTTTTTGCTCTTACTCACCTCAAGAAAAAACAAATCGGCTCGAACTGAACCGTTCGACGTCAAAATTTATTAAGTGAGTATTCGAAAAAAAAAGGTTTAATATACTTTAATTTAATTTAATTTAAACGACAGCCCCACGTTGGGCGCCAAAAATTTGTAACGCTTTTTCTAGTCTTCTAATTTTTCTAAAAGGCGCAAATTTAACTTTTTTTGAATCGGACTAAAGTAACGTCGAACGATGCAGCACGAGATTGGGCGAAACTACGAGGGTGTTCCGCTAACAAATATAATTGCGCTCGAAACGCTAAAAGGCAGCAGCAAGTTTTAATGCTATTTTTGCTTTGAAATACAATCGGAAAATATCGACCCGTGATACCTGTAAGGGCTGACTTTTTTAGCCGTACCGACGCGACTCGGGTACGAGACTCAGTTACTATAGCCCGGCCCGAGTTTATAAATTGTTAGGCCCGATCCGATTATTTTTATAAATAACACCTTTAAGCCGTTATATAGCTAAAAATACATTAGCTCTTGCCGCTGTGGGGAGCCTGATCCTCGTCAATGTTGTTTACATATTTTTTCACTTCACGCGTTTGCATAAAACTTTTCGAGAAAAGCAGGAATGCGAGAACTTGGCTCAGGTGGCAAAGCTTGCGTCTCTAGAACGCAAAGTAATTGGTTCGACGCCCGGTCTTTGCAAGTTTTTTTTATTGGATTAGTTAGTTTTTTGGCATGCTTTGGATTAGTTTGGGTTAGTTTTTGTTGGTTGCGCCCCGCAGCGAGCGGAGGGCTATTGTATGAAGTGAAAATGTAAAAATACAAATTTAAACATTAAACAACGCATGTAGTGCCATAAACTGCCGTTCGGTAGAAGTCGAAATCTAAGGCTTCCCACAGCGGCCAGACTTTAGTTAAAAATACACTCACCATTGACCAGTGTTGCCAGATGACGAATAGGGAATTATTGTCGTGACCGTTAAAAAGTATCGTATTTTATTGTACGCAATATCGTTATCGTTTCCTTTCGGATCGGAATAGATAGCGTTCAAAATTTTAAATTAAAAATATAGTATTTTTCGTCCGATGTTAGTTTTTACAAGGGTTTATTATGGTATTTTACATCGAAATATAGTATAATACAATATATTGTAACATTTTAATTTTGATTTTAAAAATTGAGTCAGTTGCTACCTTAATATCTAAATATATACTGCTAAAGTATTAATATTTGTTGGTTAGTTAATCGTTTTTAATTACTTCTTCTTTCAGTGCCTATCAGTCATCGGATGTTGGCGATCATCAGGGCTATCTGAACTTTGTTGACAGCGGCTCGAAAAAGTCCAGTTGTTGACATATTGAACCAAGATCTAAAATTCTTCAGCCACCATATTCTTCTTCTTCCCGGTCCTCTTTTACCGAACACCTTCTCCTGGATTATCAGTTGCAAAAGTTCATATCTTTCTCTATTTCTCATAATGTGCTTTCGCTTCTTGATAGTTTTGAGAATCTCCACATCTTTATGCAATCTTTCCAAGACACTCTTATTTGTTATGTGTTCTGACCAAGAAATCCTTAGTATGCATCGATACAGCCATCACATTTCGAACGCCTCCAGTTTTTTACTGCTAGCCTCTATCAGGGTCAGAATTTAACCCCATAGAGCAGCACCAGAAATACATAGCAGTGGAGAAGTCTTATCTTAGTAAATAACTTCTTAAGGTCATGGCTTTTTAGAAGTTTAGCCATTTTTACGAACTGTGCTCTGGCTTTTTCAATGCGAACTTTAATTTCAACTGAGGATCCCACTGTTCATTCGTTGTAGTGCCAAGATATGTATATTTGTTAACCCTCTCTATTGCTTTACCATCTGCCGGTAGTTGTCCTGTTGGTGTTGGATTTTTACTGATGACCATGTATTTCGTTTTATTTGTATTTATACTTAGTCCGAACTGTTGACTAGTGGTTGTAACTCTTGACATTATCTCTTGTAGTCCTTGGAGAGTGTTGGAGAATACTACCGTGTCGTCGGCATATCTGATATTATTTAGAAATTCTCCGTTCACCAATATGCCTTCATTTAGATATTCCAGAGCTTCTTTAAATATTTCTTCGGAGTATAGGTTAAACAGCAGAAGAGACAACACACACCCCTCTCTTACTCCTCTTTGTATTTTAATATCTTCAGATTCTTCACCTTCAATGCGAATGGTGGCAGTTTGGTTCCAGTATAGGTTTGCTATAATTTTTAAGTCTTTGTTTTCCAGACCAAACCTCCTCAGCACTTTAATTGGTTTGTCCTGTTGGACTTTGTCAAATGCTTTTTGGTAATCAATATAGCAAAAATAGATGTCGCAGTTGACATCTCTGCATCTCTGGAAGATTACTTGGATACAGAACAAAGCCTCCCTGGTCCTCACTGCATTTCTGAATCCAAATTGGGTTCGTCCGATGTGTTGTTCGCAATTTTTGTATATTCGCTGTTGCAGTATTTTTAAGAAAGTTTTCAATAAATGGCTCATGAGACTTATGGTGCGGTAGTTGTTGCATTGTTTTGCGATTGATTTTTTGGGAATAGTTATAAATGTAGATCTAAGCCAGGCTTGAGGTATTTTTCCGGCGTCATATATGGAGTTAGTGTATAATCCTAATCTTATTGTTTTCTATGACCATGTATAATTTAATTGAAGATTTTTCGCCAATTTAACGTGTTGGATGTGTTTACCTCCATCATACCGCTGTTTGATTGAGGCTATGATTTATTGTCAATTCCTTTATGTACTTGCTCCCCTACGAGTTGCACCAGTAGTGTAAATTTAAGATCAGTTATTTTGCTTATCTGAGTATATTTTAATTTTTGTTCAAACATTACATACATTTTTCGGCCTAATTTTGGTTTTGTTTCGATGACATTTATTGAAAGCTCGATTCGCTACTTTATTAGTTTCGAGTACGGCGCCGGCAGACAGGCGATTAGTCTCTAGCGACAGCAGTCGGAACCGTTCCATCCCTTCCTTCCTCCCTTGACTTCCATGTCTTCATGATGCAACCAGTTGTTTGTCAGTCCGCAGATGATCTAGGGGTCTGGATGGTTAGCCTTCAGATTGGCGATCCGGGTTCAAATCCCGTCGTTTTTTTTACTTCCTTTAAGGTTATATTTCTGAACAATTTTTTTCTTGATTTTGGTTATGTCTTAGATTAGTTTTGGTTAGCACTTGGTTAATTTCGTTTCCTCGAGCCCCCGTAGCGAGCGAAGCGAGCGGAGGGCCATGCGAAAAGTGAATCTAAGAGAGGAGGGAAGGAAGGAAGGGAGGGTCCGGCTGCTGTCGCTAGACTCTAGTCAGAGAGGCGCAAAATTATTGATTTTTCAGGTCTGTTAGTTCCTGTTTCTACCGTGGGATCCGCTGTGAACATATGGACTTGAAGGCACTGCAATAGACTTGGGTTTATATCGATATTTGGCCGCCTCAACTTTTTATGAAATGTTCATAATTGACCAGCGTTGTGTTAATTAATTGATTTCGAATTCTATGTGCTGGACGCGTTAAATCCTCTAAGAGTCTTTCAATATCTGAATTATTCTTGCAATTTGCAATGAGATTTGTGCTATTCCACTTATCGACAATGCCTTATATCGACAATTCGATATCTTCTTATCTTCTTTTTAGCTTAGTACCAGCACGCATTGTTTTTTTTTCGAATAGTATTTCGTATCTGCGGTTTTTAATACGAATTCTTGGTCTTTTTCACCACGATTTTGAGGCCATGAAAATTAATGCTGTCCGGCTAGGAACCACGAGTGGTGGATTTGTCCTAACCAGGACTATATATATTTGGTGGTGTATTTAATTGTTGTTGATTTTGGTTTTATTTGGGCCTCACCAAATACCCATTTTTGGGGATATTAGGATACTTTTCATTAGTAAGACAATTTCCTCGCATGTTTTTTTCCTATTGAGTAACTGCGTGTTCAAGTTGAAACTTAAGGCAATGTAAAATATTTTAGTGCCACAATTGCGAAGGGTCAGCCCTGGATTCCTGTAAAGGCCATAAAACCCCATTCTAAGACTGTAGGAGTACACCCTCAACCCACAGAGGTAAATATATATTGGATAGAGTCACTCAGACACAAAAACTGAAGTCAGGAAACCTGACTGGTCACCTTAAAATTCTGAAGGACATCCAGATAGAGGCGATGTCCAAACCAACCGATACCATGGAAACAAAACTCCATTTTGATCGCTCCTTTGAAGTGGTAATTAAAGACCGCAATACTAGAGGGGAAAGACTAAAACAACTAGAGAGGGGATCACTTGTCTGGTACATAGATGGATCAAAGATGAAAGAAGGAGTGGTATCCGGAGTTTACGGATCTAGGTGTCGAATCTCTGCACCTTTAGGAAACACTCCCACAATCTTTCAAGCAGATCTAAATGCTATCAATATAGCCATCTCAGAATGTGCCAAAAAAGGCTTAATAGGTGTAAAGATCAGATAGTCAAGCAGACTTAAAAGCGCTAGCATCTAGCAGAATCAACTCCCTGCTAGTATGGGATTGTCGTATCGCTGCAGATCAACTGGTAAACAGAAACAGACTCACCTTAATGTGGGTACCAGGGCACGAGAGTGTGGAAGGCAACGAAGCCACTGACCAGCTCGCACGGAATGGTACACAGACTGCCTTTTGCGAGCCTGAACCATTATGTGGCATCACTAGAGGACACGTAATGAATGAACTCAGAGATTGGGAAAAAAGGGCGGAAAGAGACACATTGGGCCAATGCACCAGGGCCGAGAAAGGCCAAGAGACCCATTTCTCACTCGTCTAACTACACAACAAAGCTTCTCAAGCTACAAAAAAATTAGATAAAACTGGTCGTAGACCTTCCCACTGGGCATGGCCCCTGGAGGTACCACCACAAGGAAATGGGGAAAACCACAGACGAACAATGCAGATTCTGCCAAAGTATGGCTGAAACCTCAGAGCACTTACTCTGCTACTATCAGGCACTGCTTCGCCAAAGGTTGAGGCATCTCGAATGCCCTTGTGGCACCGGGGATCTATAAAAGCTCAACCCTCGAAATATTCTGAGATTCTCGAAGGCGATAGAAATTTTCGTGGAAAATAGGAGGGTATACACAAAAAAACAATTGTGGTCGACGTGTCGAAAGGTAAATCTTGCCGAGCGACCCCTTTACCTACCATACCATACCATACCATCCGCTAGCCATAATATGCTTCTATACCATATTACCTACATTAGCATTAGGTAAAATTTATATTTCAAAAGCGGTGGCAGAAGAGGACAGGACAAATACCAAACTCTACCTTTTCATATAATATGGCCTATAATTATCTTTCTACTTTACATAGAGACTCTAATATTTTCTCGTAGAAGTATCTCCTACTTTTTATTAATTTTCTTAAAATATTGGCAAATATAAAACATAAATTTGTTAGGGATTTACGTACTGTCATTATTATTTTTGTTATATAAATAAGTTGAGATGATTTCAAAAGTCGATTAAATTCAAAGAGAGGTAATTTATTGAAATCGGAATATTGGAGCGTACACCTGTGTCATTAGTTATTCACCGTGGCTCCGAACTGAAAGCCAGGAGCCTTGGCAAGTAAATGTATTTTGCATTTTCGAAATATATGTGGGTATATAAATAGAACTGCTTAAAAGTATTATATTCGTCGGAAATTTAATGATTTCCATTTTCACCTGGTTTGCATTAGTACTTGCAAAAGGTTCTTTATCCGTTATATGTAATATTTATACTTAATATATGTAATTATAGTTTAAAGAAGGTTTAAGACGTTTTTATATCAGCATCTTTTTATATTTCATTTACTTGTAAAAATTTTGAAATATTGTAACTTAATGAATTTACACTTTACCCGATAATTATAATGCGCATGCCTTTTCGTAATAATGTGGAAGAGAATAATAACTTATTACAAATTAATAAAGATCGTTCTAAAGAGCAAAAGATAGCAACCTATCATATTGCTTCATTATCTGATTTCATGCAAATGGGGACGTAAAATTGTATATTTTAATACATATCGAGAATAATAGTCTAATCACTATATTGTTTACGAAAAGATGTGCTCACTGTCATGAAGTAGTTGTGAATACGTATGAGTAGTGCAAAAAATACGGCGTGTGCTTAAGACCAGACGCGACAATAGCAAGAACTTCAAGAAAACCAGTTCAAAACCAAATAAAATAAAAAAAAAAGTTTGTTGGAGGCCCCATGCATCGATCCCGGTACTTCTCGCTTATTAAGCGAGCGCTTTACCACCTGAGCTACGCCGCCGATGGAAATACGTGCGTCCAAGATGAATATAAGTATATAGACTGGCAGAATACATATTTATTGTAAATTTGATATTTAGGTAGATGATCATTCGATTTAATATATTACAGAGACTGATGACACGTGCAGGGTAATCCAAATAAGAATTTAGGTGCCTTATATTGTGAACTATTAAAATGCATAAGTTACTAAATAAATATCACCCTGTCCTAAGTTTGAACTTGAACTTGGAGATTATTATATAAAAAATAAAGTCAAAATATAAACAACGTGAACAGTAAACGGGGGCGATTATGAACTTTAAACGTGCAACGATCAGCACTTTATGATATAAATACGCTAGCGAACCATCAGTTCGGCAGACTTCTGTCTCTCACCTAAAACCAGCTCCTGCTGTGTCCACATGGGCGCTTTCAGGTTCCAATTTATCCTTTTGTCCTCACCCTAACCTGGGCTTGGCTCGATCACAAGATCGCGAAGTCTGGGAGTTTCATATTCGCAGTAGTAAAAGTCGGATCTGTGATAAATTTGTCAAAGTTCTGAGAAAGATAATTTTCTAAGTAGAATCTGTCAAGTAGTTGAAAGTGCAGTGTGCAATATTCATGTGAACTCGCTATCAAACTAATCTTAAATAAAACAACACTAACTCTTAAGAAAAACTATATTTATGAAACAGTGACTAAAGACCTATAAACAATTAAAAAATATACCTTAAATCGAGAAAGCATGCACACCTTCATCATCTCTTCTCACCTGACGTGGATCGGTCTCGAATCTGGGCTATATTCCTGCACGCTAAACAAGGCGTGGCATCGCGGATAAAACTTATCCCCACATAATCGTGGCGGCGCCAGGCATCCCGGTACATCCTGCAGTCGATAAATTATATCTAAACGTTGATTGATTAATAGGCGCCTATTAGACAATCAACGGTATAAATAAACATCGCTAAAAATAGTCGTAGAAATAGGATGAGTTAAACTTCAATATTGATAGGAAAAATACTAGGAAACAGGACCGTCTTGCGAATAATACAGATAACTATTGTGCAGTTCCACATACTATTTGTTCTTTGTATTTTGAAAATCTAGAATTAGAGTTGTAATATTATTAAGACAATTTATAAAAATAAGTTTCTTTTTGTTGCATGTATATATCAAGCACCAGTGGATATCCGTACTAGTCTCTCCAGCAGACTCTCACGTGTGATACCTTCAAACAGTTTAAGGCATGTCAAACATTGCTAAGACACCGCAGCAGTTACTCTTGCTCTGCAAAGCGCAAATAAGACCGTGCTTAGAATATTGCTCACATATCTGGGGTGCCTCACCAAAGCACACCCTAAAGCTGCTGGATTCCATTCAGAAGAGAGCTGTGCGTCTCGTCGACGACCCGGAGTTGACCCGGAATCTGGTTAGACTGGAACATCGCAGACGTGTGGCCGAGATGTCTCTGTTTTACAGATACTTTCACGGCAGATGTCCCAGGATTTTGTCCGCCTCATCCCGCCCCTGGCAACTCCTGTCAGACAGTCACGACAGGTGGCAAGAGCGCACCAGTTCGTCGTGCAACTGGAAACACCTAGAACATCGCTTTACAGGAACTCCTTTGTCTGGTGCACTGCATCACTGTGGAACTCACTCCCAGGACATCTGTTTCCCACTAATTACAAGAACCGTGTCAATCAACATCTTCGCACACACACCGCTCGTCCAGCGCCATCGGATCTCCCTTTAGTGTGTGTGTCCCTGCCATAAAAAACATGGACCGCAGTGGAGGCTAGAGAGGGTTACGAAGGATCAGCCTGGATCCAGAAAGTAACAAAACCACTGAGGACATTTTGTATTATATTGCTATAATGTGATGTTGTAATATGTGATAGGTTTTCTCGAATTGCGATCACTCTTTTTAAAAGCAATAAGAGTGTTGGTAACGTTGGGGCCAACGTGTAGAGAGTGGGGGAACGTGTGAACTACTAAAATGCGTAAGCTATTAAATAAATATCACCCTGTCCTAAATTTGAAATTGAACTTAGAAATTATTATATAAACATTAAAGGCAAACTATAAACAACGCGAGCAGTCAAAGGGAGCGATTATGAACTTTAAACATTGCCTCTCACCTAAAACCAGCTCATGGGCTGTCCATATGAGCGCTTTCAGGTTCTAATCTATCCTTTCCTCCTCACCCTAACCTGGGCTTGGCTCGATAACATGGTCGAGGAGTCTGGGGGTTTCAGGGTTTCATATCCACAGTAGTAAAAGTCGAATCTATGAGAAATTTGCCAAAGTTCTGAGAAATATAATTGTGAAATGACTATCAAACCAATCTTAAATAAAACACAACACAAACTCTTAAGAAAAACTATATTTATAAAACAGTGACTAAAGACCTAAAAACAATTTAAAATTATACCTCAAATCGAGAAAGCAGGCTCACCTAAGTAATCGGGTATAATATAGGCATATTAAGTTCCTGACCAATAGACGTTGTTATTGTTTTTAACTGAAGTGCTTTCTTTATCATCTTTTCTCACCTGACGTAGATCGATCCCGAATCTGGGCAATATTCCTGTACGCTAAACATGGCGTGGCATCGCGGATAAAACTTATCCCGACAGAATGATGGAGGCGCCGGGCACCGATCCCGGTACCTCTCGCAGTCGATAAATTGTTACTAACCGTTGATAGACTAATAGCCGCCTATTAGCCAATCAACGGTATAAATAAACATTGTTAAATATAGTCGTAGAAATAGGATGAGTAAAACTTCAATATTGATAGGTAAAATACTAGGAGACAGGACCGTCCTGCGAATAATATATATAACTATTGTGAAGTTCTACATACTATTTGTTCTTTGTATAATTAGAGTTGTAATATTATTAAGACAATTTTTAAATATGTTTCTTTTTGTTGCATGTATATACCAAGCACCAGTGGATGTCCGTACTAGTCTCTCTAGCAGACTCTCACGTGTGAAGCCTTTAAACAGTTTAAGGCATGTCAAACATTGCTAAGACATAGACTGCAGTGGAGGCTAGGGGGAGTTGCAAAGGATCAGCCTGGATACAGAAAGTAACAAAACCACTGATGACATTTTGTATTGTATTGTATTGCTATAATGTGATGATGTAATAAGCGACAGGTTTTCTCGAATTGAGGTATTTTTTTTAAAGCAATAGGGGTCTTGATATCGTTGGGGACCAGTGTGTAGAGGGTGCGGAATGTGTGAACTACTAAAATGCGTAAGCTACTAAATAAATCTCACCCTGTCCTAAGTTTGAAATTGAACTTGCAAATTATTATATAAACATTAAAGGCAAACTATAAACAACGCGAGCAGTCAAATGGAGCGTTTATGAACTTTAAACATGCAACGATCAGCACTTTTTATGATATAAATACGCTAGCGAACCATCAGTTCGGCAGACTTTTGTCTCTCACATAAAACCAGCTAATGGGCTGTCCACATGGGCGCTTTCAGGTTCTAATCTATCCTTTTCTCCTCACCCTAATCTGCGCTTGGCTCGATTACGTGGTCGAGAAGTCTGGGGGTTCAGGCTTTCATATCCGCAGTAGTAAAAGTCGAATCTATGATAAATTTGTCAAAGTTCTGAGAAAGATAATTTTGTAAGTAGAATCTGTCAAGTATTTAAAAGTGCAGTGCAATATTCGTGTGAACTTACTATCAAACAAACCTTAAATAAAACACAACACAAACTCTTAAGATAAACTATATTTATAAAACAGTGACTAAAGACCTATAAACAATTCAAAAATATACCTCAAATAGAGAAAGCATGCGCACCTTAGTAATCGGCTTTAATATAATCCTATTAAGTTCCTAACCAATAGACATTGTTAATGTTTCTATCATTAAGGCTTTGACCGATAGACGTTGTTATTGTTTTTAACTGAAGTGCTTTCTTTATCATCTCTTCTCACCTGACGTAGATCGATCCCGAATCTGAGCTATATTCCTGCACGCTAAACAAGGCGTGGCATCGCGGATAAAATTTATCCCGGCAATATGTCAAAACTCGCGATGGAGAAAACTTTCAATGCAACTAGCTCACACTGTAAAAGGCATTATTATTTGTAAAGTGGCCTCTTGCATGGTTTTCGGCGTAATTTCTTGTCTAGTGACTGAAAAACCCATTTCCCCGCCATTTTTCAAATAGAGAAGTATTTAGAGGGTTTTACTTCTAGAAACTCCCGATTAAACTGTCATCTCGGTTTATTCGATTCTCGCGATTTTTTCGGAGCTAGAATGACTCAAAGTGATTCCTTTATCAAAAATATAAACGCCCAAAAAATACTTTCCATTTTCTGATTCATGCCAATTTTAAAATGGTGCGGAAGACAGTCAAAAAGTATGTGTCCATAAAATGTCATCAAAATTAATTAATTTTTTCGACAGTTAAAAAAAAAATCGCGAGAATCGAGAAAACCAAAACGACAGTTCGATAGACAATTATTGGGAGAAAAAGTCTCTAAATGCTTCCCTGTTTCGAAAATGTGAAAAAAGGATTTGCAGCAAAAAAAAAATGATAGATATGGAATAGCTAATCACTTGATGAGAATCTGCTTCAAAAACTGACAAGAAGCCGTTTTAGAAATGATGATACAGGGTGTATCGTTAAATTTAAACTGCGTGATTTCGAGTTTTGTAACGACACGTCACCACATTATATTTTATTACTGAATATCCGAACGATATGGATCAATCAAACTCTTGTACATTAAAGGATAGAGTTACTAGTACAGCATAACAAAAAATCGCAGCGATCCGATTTAAAATGTAGAATTGGTTATTTTTTAATGAAAGCTATGTCGGTTTGTACAGTTATATTCAATTTTGGCAAAAGTACTTCAATGCGATCGTAGTTCGGAGGTAAAGCGTTCGCCTAAAGACGAGAGGTACCAGGATCGATGCCCGATGCCTCCAAGAAATTTTTTATTTAGTTTTTAATATTGCTTTATTGAAGTTTTCACTTCTGTCGTGTGGTATTTTTTTAATATTTAATATTTTCATTATTCAATATCATGCTACAATGCAGTTATCCCAACGTATACAAGCTCATTTGCTTCACGGCCTAACAGACGAAGAACGATAGCCGGAAATTTTAATAAACGCATAGGTACAATTATCTTTTTTTCTCCTATTTTTATCAGCTGGTTAAGAAAATATAATTATTATGGCAACCTCGAAATAGACAGTTAACGCAAGATATAACCATTCGCGTTAGTCATTTTAATGTAAAAGTGTGGAAAGCAGACAGAAAAAAATTATAAATTATGAAATGATGGTGTCATGTTAATCTCAATTTTTTATTCATCCCTTAACGGTGTCATTATAGATATTTTGATGTTTAATCTGATTGATTTATTGTTTTTGATGCGTGACGTAAGGTAAGTTATAAATATGACTGGCTATTTTAAAACCAAGAAATGGATTTAAAATATTATAACAAATAGCAATATTATTGTAGCATAAGTGATCTTATTAAAAGGATATAATTGACATTCAAATTATCGAAACTACTAAAATGTACAAACTGAATAATTATTACCCTGCCCCAAATTTGAACTTGAACTTGAACAATGTTATGCAACGGTCAACAAATTTTTCAATAAAAATTATAGAGCGGACCCTCAATCCGACAGACTTTGTCTTACATCAAATCCGGTCACCCAGTGACCATATGCCTACTTATAGGTGCGGTCCTCTCAGGATTTCCCAAACCTTTCCGAATCTTAACTGACGTTTAAATCCGATTTCTGGAGAAGACATCTCTGGTAAAAGTCCCCCAAACCCAAAATTCTGCCTCATTGCCTACAAGGAAGGAAACTGGCCCCACTTGGTGCTCCTCCAAGTAGCAAAGTCGAACCTAAAATAAGCCTGTCAAAGCTTTAAGTTAAAATAATCACAAAGTCAAGATTTAAAGTGAATTAATATCTGAGTGATAATCAAGTTAAACTAGTCTTCCGTTAAGTCAGTCGAGACCCTGAAATAATTACCTAAATTAAATAGCAAATACCAAGTCTAGATAAGGCACAACACAAATCTTAAATCCTTTATTATAAATAGGTTAAACGAAAAGACATAAGCATTATAATTATCGAATAAAGTGTAAAGTCATTAAGTCTTCGGAACAATAATTGTAAATTTTTACAAGTAAAATAAGTTACATCAGAATCATAAGTTGCCATAAAAAAAATTAATTCTAAAAATGGCTGCTACTAGACACAAAATTCTGCCTCGTTGCCTATAAGGACCGAAACTTGCTATGGCCCGTAATGGTGTTCCTCCAAGAAGCAAAGTCGGGCTTAAAATAAATGTGTCAAAGATTTAAGTTAAAATACTCACAAAGTTAAATCTGTCAAGATTTAAAGTGAACTAATCTCTTTGTGAAGAGCTTGTATGCATGAGAGAGTAGGCTTATAGGGCGGTAGTTTGAAAGATCGGTAATATTCTCTTTTTTATGCAGCAAAATTACCTCCGCGTTGCTCCACTGAGTTTGGGTTGTCGCTTTTCTTAAGCATTTATTAAAGAGTCTAGCTAGGGCTAGCAGCATTTTTTTCCCAGCATATTTTATATCCTCGATCGCTATTCCAGCGCTTCCCCGTGATTTGTTATCTTTCATTTCCTGCATGGCCTTTCGTATCTCATGTAGTGTTAATCTGGCACCTCTTCGGAACCTTGGCTTACTACCTTTGTTAAGGATCGGTTTTCATCTTGTTGTTCTGGTTCTTTATACAGTTCGCGGTAATAGATCTCCACTACCTCTAAAATGTTCTCTCTGTGTTTTCTGTGTTCGTTCTTCAGTTTATGTATATTTTTCCTTTTTGCTCTTTCTTTCTTGATATTAAAGTATACTTTTGCTTGGACCATTCTATGATCACTTCCAGTCGAGAATTTATTTAGGATTACCATGTCTTGAATAGTCTCTTTTCTGTTAGTCATTTCAATCTTTAAAAAATAGGCTACATATTTTTACTGTTCTGTCTCAACATTACTCACAATATAAAAAAATATATTTCGATCTAAAAAGAGAGTACGAAAAAGAAATTAAACAGAGCAAGAGTGATTATTTTGCCAGAAAACTATCTTTAGCAGATAATAAAAATAGAGTAGCCTGGAGTATTGTTAACAATCTAACAAATAATAAAAATCACAGCACTCCAGTCCTTCCCGACGGTAATCTTCAAGAGGTTGCTGGTAACTTCAATTCACTGTTTGTCGATTGTACAAAAAATATTGTAAATAAAAATAGTACTTTTGTACCAGGAACAAACTGTAATGCGTTGTTGGGAAATAGGCCAGAATCTATGATTTTGAGTCCCGTTACAGAAATTGAAATATTAAATATTGTTATAAATTTCAAAAACAAAAACTGTACAGGAGAGGACGAAATCCCACTCTCTTTATTAAAAAAAATATATTTATGTTGTAATAAAATCACTGAACGACATTTTAAATTGTTCTCTTTCAGAGGGGATGTACCCCAGTACTTTGCAAAATGCTTATGGGATTCCCGTATATAAGAAAGGGGGCCGTAATACCCTGGAAAATTGCCGCCCGGTTAGCATTTTGCTTTCGTTTTCGAAAATATTCGAAAAGATTTTTACGACCGACTTAAAAAATATTTTTTCTTCAAACGTCAATAAATCTGTCATTACTCGACTGTGTAGGCGGCCGTGAAGTTTCGTTTTTCCTCCGCCGGAGCTTTACTTTTCACTTTTCC
>MU183446.1:63991-91204 GCA_016904865.1 Pissodes strobi
TTTTTATTGTGTAATTTGTTTTTTATTATATTTTTATTATTTTATATTTATCTTTGACGTATTTCAAACTTTGTAACCTTACAAATTTGTTTTGAAATAAATGCTTATCTATCTATCTATTATAAAGTCTATTTCATTTTTTATTGTTTCGGTTGGGCTTATCCATTACCACTTGCGCTGAGGATTTTTTTTTATCGAAGAATGAATTCATTGCATAATGATCTTCCTGATGCAAAAAGTCGATAAGTTGATGTACTCTCTCATTTCTTTCGCCATAGCCAAAATTGCCCACGGCTAGTTCTGCGTGATCTCGCTTGACTCCCAATTTGGCATTTATCATCATCAAAATGTAATGCGTTTGTGTTTTTCGTAAGGCGGTTTTGACGTCCTCATAGAGTTCCTTGGTTTCCTCGTCCGAATGACTCGTTGTTGGTGCATATACCTATATAATTTTAAGCGTATATCTTGAGTTTAGTTTCAGAACCAAATAGATAACTCTCGGATATATGCTTTCAATCTTTATTATGCCTGGTATATATCTTTTATGTATGAAGAAGCCGACTCCGCCGTTTGATGTGTTTCCGCCGCTATATTATAAATAGCTTAAACGAAAACACATGCGCATTATAATTATCCGATAAAGTGTAAATTCATTTAGTCTTCGTAACAATATTTATAAATTTTTACAAGTAAAATAAACTGCATCAGAATCACTGGTTGCAATAAAATAAAAAAAATAAATTAAATTCTAAAAATGGCTGTTATCATCCACAAAATTCTGCCTCGTTGCCTATAAGGAAGGAAACTTGCTATGGCACTTCATGGTGCTTCTCCAAGTAGCAAAGTCGGGCTTAAAATAAAAATTTCAAAGCTTTAAGGTAAAATACTCGCACTGCAAAATAATAGCTCAAACGAAAATACATGCGCATTTTATTGTCGGGAAAGAGTAAATTCATTAAGTCTTCGTAGCAATATTTCTAAATTTTTACTAGTAAAATAAGTTACATCAGAATAACAGGTTGAAATTAAATTAAATTCTGAAAATGGCTGCTACTAAACCTAAAATTCTGCCTCATAAGGAAGAAAACTTTCTATAGCCCCTGTTGGTGCTCCTTCAAGTAAATCTGTCAAAGCTTTAAGTTCGCCAAGTCAAGATTTAAAGTGGACTAATCTCTGAGTGAGACATAGATGGATTCTATGGCCACCTTGAAGAGATTCTTGCGATTATCCCAAACCGTGACCTGGTTTTTATCGTGGGAGACTTTAACGCCAGAGTGGGAAAAGATTTTGAAAACATAGAGCATATCATGGGACACTTTGGACTGGGTCAAAGGAACGAGAGGGGCGATCGTCTGGTAGAATTTTGTATGCAACATAATCTTGTAGCCATTAACACACTCTTCCAACATCACTCCCGAAGACTATTTACGTGGCGGAGCCCAGATGGTCAAGTCAAGAACCAAATAGACTACATCCTGATTAAATGACCATGGAGGTCTTGGGCCACAAACTATAAAACCTATCCTGGCGCAGACTGTGGAAGCGATCATCAGCTCTTAGTCCTAAATTTGAGACTTTGCTTTAAAGTTGTGTCTGGGAAAGAAGTTAAAAAGACCACGATGCCTCATCCATCATAAATTCAAGCTTTTCAGTCAGCTCTTAAAAATAAACTGTGTCCAGATGAAATAGAAAACGATCCTGAAAGCAGCTGGAACTACCTAAGGGACAAGGTCATTGGAACTGCAAAAGATCACGCAGCACCAACCACGACAAAACGTAAACCATGGCTTACCGATCGTACGTGGGATCTAATCCAATGCAGAAAAGATCTTAAGCAAAATTCTGGCGCAGACATTGACTATAGAAGTTTGTCAAAAGAAATAAAAAAACAATGCCGCAAAGACAAGGATATGCATGGAAATAGACGAACATGGAGACAGGAATGAACCTGGAGACCTATTTATGAAAATTAAACTTTTGCCAAGATAATTGAAACCACAAAGATGGTCTATTTTAGACAAGGAAGGAGAACTAAAAACTGACATCAGCGAATTCTTGGAAACGTGGAGAAGTTATTGTGCTGATCTGTACAAAAATGAAGAGCCTCCGACAGAGAATTTATGGCTAAATAATTACTACAAAGAGCCCGCGATACTACTTTCCGAAGTAACGGAAGCGATTTAATCATTAAAGAAAAATAAATCACCAGGTATTGACTCCATACCAGGAGAGCTTTTTCATATGTTGGGCGAAAAGGGCTTGAAAATTGTACACTCTATCTGTACGGCAATATGGAACACGGGAAAATGGCCAGCTAATTGGTGCACCTCAATATATGTCCCACTACATAAAAAAATGGACTACTACAAGATGCGAGAACTCGAACATTGTCACTTATATCCCACGCCAGCAAAACTCTCCTAAAAATCTTAAAAACCAGATTTAAAGCATATTTAGATCGCCAAATACCCTAAAAACAGGCAGGTTTTGTTAAAGGAAAAGGAACTAGAGAGCAAATACTGAATTTGAGACAGCTTATTGAAAAGTCTAGAGAATTCCAAGTACCCACGATGGTATGCTTCCTTGATTACCAAAAGACGTTCGATTGTATCAGCTGGGAGAAACTTTAGAATATCTTGATAAACATGGGCTCTCCTAACCATCTTATAACACTTATAAAGAACCTCTACGAATCAAATACAGCAACATTTCGTCTGGACCAGAAGTTCTCAAAACAATTTCGAGCGGAACGAGGAGTCAGGCAAGTATGTGTGCTATCACCTGACCTTTTTAATATCTATGGCGAGTTTGTCATGAGAGAGTTCCTGGAAAAAGAGCAAGATGTAGATCGCCAACCAGATGGGCTGATCAAGTTCAACAAAACACAAGCCGCTCATTTTGTCAAGCCTTTCGAGATGCAGAGGACAGAACAAAATAGAAACATCTGGTCGAACATATTGGGGGAAATCACGATTCTCAGTAATGAGGGACCGACTAGAGAGAGAGAGAATCTCTAAGTGTGATCAAGTTAAACTAGCCTGCCGGTAAATCAGTCGAGACGCTGAAATAAGAACCTAAATGAAATAGTCAATACTATGTCTAAATAATCCACGACACAAGCCTTAAAACCTTTATTATAAATAGCTCAAACGAAAAGACATGCGCATTATAATTATCATGTAAAGTCTAAATTCATTATAAGTCTTTCTAACAATATTATAATTTTTTACAGGTAAAATAAGTTACATCAGAATTACAGGTTACAATAAAACAAGAAATTAAATTAAATTCTAAACGTGGCTGCTCCAAACCTAAAATTCTGTCTCGTTGCTTATAAGGAAAGAAACTTGCTATGGCCCCTATTGGTGCTCCTTCAGGTAGCAAAGTCCAGTCTAAAATTCATCTGTCAAAGCTTTAAGTTAAAATAATCGTAAAGTCAAGATTTAAAGTGAATTGATCTTTGAGTGATGATCAAGTTAACCCATTAGTGCATGAAGTTATTATTTTTCAAATTAGCTTTAAAAAATTATTTTTTTCTATTGGTCTATGCAAGAAAACACCAAAACAATTATTAAAAAAAATACTTTGTTTACAGTCTTTAAGAAGCCTGTCCATTAAAATGGACCCTACCTATGCAATATGGGTAAGTAAATAAAATAAAAATTAAAAAAAAATTAATGTCTACAAAAATATGTTTCTTAAAAATGTACAAAATAAAATGAATAAATTAGGCCTAATTAGTGTGATATCTCTTGAAACAACCTTTGGGATATAGACCAACGTTGCACTTTTCGCATATAAAGTTACCATTTTTGGTGCATTGCTTGCACCTCCTATGAGTTTCACTGTATAATACAATATGGCCAATATTGTCGAACTCTACATCGTTTGTTGTCGTTGATACTCTGCCCCTTGATGAAGGCATTCTGTAAATTTGTAGTAGAGACTAAGCAATGTACCTTTAAAAGTGAGTGAGTCGGAACAATTTCGATCGTTGGGTAAAAGCTTCTTCATGAGTAACCAAGCATTAAAAACAGAAACAAGTAGGCAAAAATTGGCCAGTACCATTTGCGTTGTCTAATTATTCGTGTTCTATAAACAGCCACTAAATCGTCCATTTTATCAACTCCTCCCATTCCGACATTATATTTCGCTATCATTTCTGGTTGGTCCATTTGCTTTTTGGTTTTGGTCTCTCTGCACCATCGTGAAGTTTTAACTATACTATTTTGGGAAAAATTTGAGGCGACTGTGACAACTTTGTGATCCTTCCATTTTGCCAGCAGCACATATTTACCAGCCATAAATTCATAAGCGCCTCTTGGTCTCTTATTCCACTCTTTTTTATCGGGAAATGGACAGCGTTAGACTCTGTTTTCACGAACTGTTCCCATTGCACATGTATTTAGGTCAGCTAGATGGTCAAGTAGAGCTATGCTTGTGAAATAATTATCAAAATATATTTTATATCCTGAATTGGGGCATATCTATGCATTTTTTAAAAGTTTGATAACCACATCTCCACCCAGGCCAAATTGATTTTCACGTGCCGCAGATTTACCAATATATATATATATATATATATATATCAAATGTAACACAATATCCTGTATTGCTGCAAAGAGCCCAATTTTTAAACCCAAACCTAATTGGTTTACCTTTTATGTACTGCTTCGCGTAATGTTTGCCATAGTATGGTATCACACTTTCGTCTATTGAAATATGCTTCTTCAAACCCCCATGTTCTAGAAAATGTTAATTTAGATTCGTAATTACTGGACGTAGCTTGTACAATTTATCTGTATTATCATTCAAAAGATTTTCATTGAAATGGAGATGTCTTATTATAGTTTCAAACCTATTGAGCCTGATACTATTATAAAGCATTTTTGGGACATCATCAAAACTTGACCAATACATGCGCCTGTTTGGACATTTGGTGAATCCCGATAGTAACATAGCCCCAAGCACTACATAAAATTCTGCTTTTTTTATATTTAGATTTACATTTTTCTGATGAGCGTATTTATTTGATTGTGTTACTATATATTCAACTTTACTTTCACCCCAAAACAAGTTAAAAAATTCAAGAGGTATTTTAGCAGAAGACGCCTCTTCTGATGGAGCTCTTGGGGAACAAACTTGGTTTAAATTATATTTGGGTATATCTGAAGACCAGTTAATTTTTTTGCGCTTATTAGGTGGTACATCGTATCCATCAATCCCATACGAGGTCTTTGGCAATATTTATTTTGAAGGTGTAGATATCAAATTACTTCTAATAGCTGATAACGGTATGTTATCATCTTCTTCATCAAAATCTGAATCAGCATACCTAACTTCACATACCTGAATTAGTATTCACCTAGATAGGTGGTTCGGATTAGCATTTTCTTCGTCGGAATTATCGCTATCTTCTTCTGTCTCGGCTGACATTCCCTCTGGTGGCAAAATGTAAATACTTGATGGTTGATTGATGAATATCCTCTTCTTCAATTATTTCTAACAATTGATGCAAAGAGAGTCTGTAAAAAAGAATTATTTTTAGGCATTTTTTTCCGTTTTTTATAAATACTTTTTAAGAATTATATTTGACTTTATGCACCGTTGTGCATAGAGTCCATTACAATGGATCATACAAAAAAATCCGTTTTTGGAACACAAAAAAAAAGAAAAGAGTCTCTAAAGTTGTAAGAACCTTGCAAATGTATATAGGAAGCTATATTCAGTCATATGACAACAGAACAAATTTAATTTATGATAAACATGTGACATGTGATACATACCCGCTTTTGCGCGTGGAGTACAATTTCGGATCCATTGTAGAACAAACAGGCACTAACCACAGCTAAGTTTCTATGCACACTGGTCAAGACGACTTCCAAGCGATGCTGCCTACCCACCAAAATCGACAAACACGTGTTTTCTATAAAAATATTGCATCGGCAACCAGAAATAATTCCGTCCATTAAAATATACATTATGCACTAATGGGTTAAACTAGTCTGCCGTTAAAGCAGTCGAGACGCTGCATAATTCTTAAAACCTTTATTATAAATAGCTCAAACGAAAAGACATGCACATTATAATTATTGGGTAAAGTGTAAATTCATTAAGTCGACGTAAGAATATTTCTAAATTTTTAAAAGTAATATAGGTTACATCAGAATCACAGGTTATAATAAAATAAGAAATTAAAATAATTTCTAAAAATTGCTCTTGGTGCTCCTCCAAATAGCAAAGTCGGGCCTGAAATAAATTTAGCAAGGTTAAGATAATCGCAAAGTCAAGATTTAAAGGGAATTGATCTCTGAGTGATAATCAAGTTAAAATAGCCTGCCATTAAATCAGTCGAGACGCTGAAATAATTGCCTGAATTAAATAGCCAATGCTAAGTCAAAATAAGACACAACACAATTCTTAAAACCTTTATTATAAATAACTCAAACGAAAAGACATGCGCATTATAATTATTATCGGGTAAAGTGTAAAGTCATTAAATCATCGGAACACTATTTATAAATTTTTACAAGTAAAATAAGTTACATCAGAATCACAGGTTGCAATAAATTAAGAAATTAAATTAAATCTGCTGCTTCCAAACCTAAAATTATGTCTCATTGCTTATAAGGAAGGAAACTTGACAGTCGCAAGTCGGGCCAAAAATAAATTTGTCAAATCTTTAAGTGAAAATAATCGCAAAGTAAAGATTTCTTCTTCTTCCTTCTTTAATCTAGGCGGATCGCCTGTTTCTTTTCATCGTCCCTCTGCCTATTGCACTGCTAAGTTGTCGCTCCATCGTCTTCGGGGGCATCCTAAACTCCGGCGACCCAATGGTGCTTTGTCGCGTGCTGTTCTGACTATTCTGCCGTTGTCCATTCTACTGATGTGCTCATTCCACTCCTTCTTTCTGCCGAGTACCCACTTATTAATGTTTTCTATCTTGCATGTCCTTCTTATATTTTCTCTCCTTTCTCTGTCCAAGAGCGTCTTTCCAGTTATTCTACGAAGTACTCTCATTTCGGTTGTCTCTAGAAGTTGTTTAGTTCTCGCTGCATCTGGTCGAGTTTCTGCCGTGTACGTCATAGTTGGTCTAACTATTGCATTGTAAATTCTTGATTTAGTTTCTATTTTAATGTTTTTATTTCTCCATACTGTGTCATTTAAGCATCCTGCTATTCTTGTTGCCTTCGTTGTCTGTTCTCTTACCTCCGTCTCAACATCACCATACCCTGAGATTTGTATGCCTAAATACTTGAATTTCATTTCCTGCTGGATAACTTTACCTTCAACTTCCAGTTTGCACCTTAATAGCGTTTTTGATGTCGTCATGCATTTAGTTTTCTGGGCCGATATTATCATATTAAGTGCAGTTAAATCGATGTAATAGTCGCTGCAGATCGTCTTTATTTTCAGCAACTAGTACTGCATCATCGGCATAGCATAGAACCGTAATTTCATGGTCACCCATTCTGTATCCCTTCAGTAAACGTACTTTTCTTATTACTTCGTCCATAATGATGCTGAAGAGGAGACGGCTCAGGAAATCCCCTTGTCGAATACCACGTGTCTAGGCAGCCCTTGATAGATTAATTTAATGTAGACTGTAGTAGGGCATTTTCTAGACATGTATAGGACTGTGCACCGACTGTGCGCCTACCATGCTGCGGCCGTCGCATGTATTCTACTTTTTCACAATAGGATTGAAGGTCTTAGCATAGTCCTATATGTGAAAATGTAAATAAGAGCTTCAGTGCGTTTTATATGGAACATACAATTTTTTGATTTACAGCGACAACGACACGGTAGGTGTACAGTCGTTGCGCAGTCCTAGATATGAAAATCAGCCTTAACTAGCCTTTGAAGGGTTTCAAAGGGAGTAGTTGAGTCAAACAGTTCTGGGTTTGTACTGATTTTATTAACAATTTGATTCGTATTTA
Source organism: Pissodes strobi (assembly GCA_016904865.1). Taxonomy (NCBI): domain Eukaryota; kingdom Metazoa; phylum Arthropoda; class Insecta; order Coleoptera; family Curculionidae; genus Pissodes; species Pissodes strobi. The sequence continues at coordinate 71,932 of MU183446.1, forward strand.
TACAAAAAAGTTCCTAATCTAAATACTATAAAACATATGTACATGTATACAAAAATGATGATATTATGTTTATATTTAATGGTTAACCCGGTGACCTGCTTCGTTGTGTAATTTGCTGCGATACATTTTTCTGGGTCGACGTACAGCTAGGATGATGCGTCATGCTTGTTTGAAATTATTAAGTTTATTTTCGTTGGAATAATTAAACAGGGCGGCAAGAAATGGCTAATGGAAATTAGAAACCACGGCCCACAGCTATTGGTTCGGTCATGATCCCATTTATTTTTGCTTGAATCTTGTATATATTTTCAATGGTTTTGTTTTGTTTAAAATTCTGTCTCGTTGCCTATAAGGAAGGAAACTTGCTATGGCCCCTATTGGTGCTCCTTCAGGGCAAAGTCCAGTCTAAAATTCATCTGTCAAAGCTTTAAGTTAAAATAATCGTAACGTCAAGATTTAAAGCGATTTAATTTTTGAGTGATAATCAAGTTAAACTAGTCTGCCGTTAAATCAGTCGCGACGTTAAAATAATTACTTAATTTAAATAGTAAATACTATGCCTAAATAAGTCAACATAATTCTTAAAACCCTTATTATAAATAGCTCAAATGAAAAGACATGCGCATTATAATTACCGGGTAAAGTGAAAATTCATTAAGTCTTCGTAATAATATTTCTAAATTTTTACAAGTCAAATAAGTTATATCAGAATCACAGATTACAACAAAATAAGAAATTATATTAAATTTAAAAAATGGCTGCTAATAAGCCTAAAATTCTGCCCCATTGTCTATAAGGAAGGAAATTTACTATTGCCCCTCTTGGTGCTCCTCTAAATGGCAAAGTCAGGCCTAAAATAAATTTGTCAAAGCTTTAAGTTAAAATAATCGCAAAGTTAAATCTGCGAATATTTAAAGTGACCTAATCTCTGAGTGATAGATAATCAAATTAAACTAGTCTGATATAATTACCTGAATTGAATAGCCAATAATAAGCCTAAAAGAGACACAACACAATTATTAAAAGCTTTATTATAAATAGCTCAAACGAAAAGACATGCGCATTATAATTATCGGGTAAAGTGTAAATTCATTAAGTCTTCGTATTAATATTTCTAAATTCTTACAAGTAAAATAAATAAGAAATTAAATTGAAATTTTAAAAATGGCTGCTCCAAACCTAAAGTTCTTCCTTATTGCCTATAAGGAAGGAAGCTTGCTACGGCCCCTCTTGGTGCTTCTTCAAGTAGCGAAGGCGGGCCTAAAATAGATTCGTCAAAGCTTTGAGTTAAAATAATCGCAAAGTCAAGATTTAAAGTGAACTAATTCCTGAATGATAATCAAGTTAAATTAGTCTGTCGTTAAATCAGTCGAGACGCTGAAATGATTACCCAAACTAAATAGCCAATACTTAGTCTAAACAAGACTCAACAAAATTCTTAAAACCTTATAAATATCTCAAACGAAAAGACATGCACATTATGATTATCGGGTGAAGTGTAATTTCATTAAGCCTTCCTAATAACATTTAAACAATTTTGCACGTAAAATAAATTGCATCAGAATCACAGGTTACAATAAAATAAGAAATTAAATTAAATTCTTAAAATAGCTGCTATATTCATATATTATAAATCATTACCCTGTTGCAATGCCAGTTAAATTTTTACACGGTTAACGATAAATTTAATTTAACGGAGGACTAAAGAAAACTAAATATTTCATATCACTTTATATCCAAAAATATTTGAAACTTGCTATAATTTATAACACAATTTTCTGAGTTTATAATATAATTACGTCATCCTTCCCTCGACTCATTTCGTGGAACTTTGATCGAGGGTAGGCGAGACAAAACATGTCGACTAATTTTGTTTATAATTGTTGCTAACACTTTTAGAAAGTAATTATATTACCATTATATTTGATTAGATTGAGATTAGGGTTAATATATTTTTTACATGCTATATAGTTACGAGCGTATTTTTGATTATACAAAAGATATACGCTATATAGTGTTAAAAGTATATATTAGAGCTCTTTCACACGAGGATGCTGTATACGAGATACGCGTATCTGAGTTACAGAATCGCGGTTGAAAACTTAGACTAGTGTATCAAATTTACGTATTTCTTCAATCAGTACTACAATAGTCGCAGTGCCGTGCGCGTAGAAAATAATACCTATTACGATTGAATTTGTACTGAAAAATATCCTGCGTCTATGATATTTTCACCGTTGCAAAGGTAACCATGTTTGAACACGTCCGTATATCGTAATGGTAACTTTGTGTGCGACATACGCATTCAGCCTCAGGCAGCTGTAGGTGCCAGGATACAGAAATTCGGTATCGCGATACTGTATGCGTATCTCGTGCTGTGTGAATAGGTCCTTTTAAATGTATGTTTAACCTGTATCTCGGAGGCGTGTATCTCGCATACAGCATCCTTGTGTGAAAGAGGTCTTAATTTCCAACTGGAAGACAGCGGCAAAATAATCTAAATTTGAGAAACTCATTTTAGTAACGAAGAAGAGTTAAGAAGTCTATTTTAAATGTTTTATCCTCTCTAGGACTAATATTTTATCATTGTACCTACATGATGAAGTCTCGCAATTATTTTAAATAATAAGCCATATTACAAATAATCCATTTTGATAAGTTGATAACTGCAGTAATACTTGAATTCATTACCCGGTACGGCCTAAAAATTGGCTTAGTTTGAAGTATCTCTACTCGGCCGAATAAAATATTCATTTCGCAATTTACGGCTTTATCGCTACTTTATTGCTCTTAGTTATATATAGCAAAATTCGTTAAATTATTATCGAATATCCAGTAAATACGTATTAAAGTTGCGTCACTTATCCGATAATCTATATTTGTTTGTAAGACATTTTTCACCTGAATTGTGCTGCTGAAAACGAAAACGCTTTCAACCTGAAATTACTGCAAAATGAGTTCCCATTGTAGTGACATAAAAATCTGTTCCACCTAGCAGGCACAATATTTTTACGCGCTTTCCCATTACGTGATTTGTTTGTCACATCTTCTTTGCTTTCCATTTTCTCAAAGGCACTATTCAAACGAAGGTTTAGTTAAAACTCGTCCCAGTCATTGAACAATAATTTGTCATAATACAAGTAGGGGAATTTCTTTTTGATCCAGATTCTCTGAAGGCTTTAAAAATATTTAAAATGCTAATGTCACTTGGTAAGTAATTATATGATCCGACTCCTTTGGGTTTTACACTTCGGTAAAAGCAATAGTGGAGTGGTATTAAAAATACTTGACGATGTGTTTATGATTTTTTTCAACGTGTGTAACCAGCTTTATTCGCTAACCGCTCATTCAGCTCTACATAATATGCCTGACTCACTGAGCCGTTTGTAGTCTTGTCCTTTTTAAAGGCGTGGGTTAAAGTTTATGGCAGTTAGAGCGGGCGCCACTAAATTTTTACTGCAAGAAATTTATTACAATTTCTATCTGCCTGAAAATCGGATACTAAAATTTAGAAAAAGTACCCTGTGAAAGATCGTAAAAAAATAGAATGAGATTGGATTATAGCCTAAATACAGTTTTCAAAATAAACACCATCAGGAAAACAAACAAACCCGTTTATTAAAACTAACTGCGTATGTGTAACAATATACCTTTCCCGAATTAAGTAAATATTATCGACTGACGGTTACTATTTTTTAAAAATGCGACAGAAAATCAGTGCTGCTGACTTATCCGTATCATTGGTGGTAAACAGTATTCCAATTATTATTATATTATTTACTATAATTAAGTCTTAATGAAAAACCTAATGTTATTCAATAGATGAATTGTTTTAATAATACACTTAATAATATTTCAGTAGATTAATTATTTTCAAAGAAAATTTAATACTATTCTATAAGATGAATTATCTATAAAGAAAATTTAACACTACTCAGTTGCTACTGCTTACATATAATAACAATTTTTTGCAAATATTAGGGAATACATATTTGCTAAACCACTCCTACTTACTCCTTTGGCAGCTGGATTCTAGAAGATCTATAAAATGTATTCAAAAACGCTAAACCAAAGGGGATTTTATTGAAGCCGCTTACGTAAGGAGAGTTGAGCTCAATTCTACCAATATCTGGGTGAGAAGCTCAATAGCAAGGTTTAAATAAGCTAAATTAAATTTCTGCCATGGGTTTTACAGCTAGATATAATTAACTTAATGTAAATGGCATAACCGCCCTAATTCTACCGTATAAATTTAGACAATACCAAGGGAGGAAGCGGTGAAAGAATTATAATATATTAGAGGACTGTCTCTTGTTAAAATCGCTAAATAAATATAGCTGACTAAAACCAAAGAATACTCTACTAGAATATTGTTTGCTAAAACCCAGTATCTCTGGAAGTAATATTTCCAGTATGTACTTCTCGGTAGATTATATTTAATCCTTTCACTTGAAAAATTAAAGGTAGAAGTAGAAGTAGAGTAGAAGTAGAGTTTATTCATGATAACAGCAATACAATCAGCTTTTCACATGTCAACAAAAAGGTATGGTGTAAATACAAATAAATAAATAAAATAGTTACACTAAAATATCACAAAAATAAGTATTAAATCAAATTACAATAATAAAACATAAATACACCGGCAAAGTGCGAATACATCACAATCATAAATAAAATAAAATACATACCTACATAGAGCAAATGTATCATTAAAAACAGCTCCGCGCAAAGATGGCCTTTAAATGTGCCTTCAGCCTCCCAGGCAACATGATCCTGACATCATCCGGTAGGAGGTTATAAAGTCTAACTCCATAGTAGTTAAACCCGGTCTGACCCCGAGTCAGTCTTGTGTGTGCTGTCAGCAGGTTGCATCTATGTCTAGTATCATGATCGTGGTGGTCTGCATGGGTATCGTAAAAAGTTAAAAGGTTCTTAACATACATCACACACTCCAGGGCATAAAGACAGGGCAAGGTGAGAATGCCCAGCCGAACAAATATGTCCCTGCAGTCATCCCGGTAGTTCAAACCACCCACCACTCTAACAGCCCTTCGTTGGAGGCCGAACAGGCGGTGGCGAATGGGAGAATGGCCCCAAGCCACAATGGCATAGGTAAGTCTCGGTTGTAAGAGGGCAAAATAAGCCACTCTCAAAGTGGATGCAGAGACTCTATCGGCCAACTGTTTAATAGCAAAGATACTAGCACACAACATATTGCGTACCATCACTCCATATTTATTCACCCCAAATTAGGGTCCAAAGTCACCCCCAAGTACTTGACAGACACCGGGTTCGTCCCCAAGCTTTCCAGGCTCCGCGTAGAGGACACCATGGTTACCGTTTTCGAATGATTAAGTGCCAGCCTGTTGCAAGCAAACCGCGCCCTGCCGATACCGTCACCCAGGTCCTCGGGGTCCTGTTTAAAACAAACAATACTGTGTCATCAGCGTAGAAGCTGCTCTTGATGTTTGTCATGGCAGACTCCATATCACTGAGGTATATGAGAAAAAGAATGGGGCCAAGGACGGAGCCCTGCGGCACACCCACACTAACCTACAAAACCGCTGACCTCACACCATCCAACAGCACTGATTGTCTCCTGTTCCGTAAGCATGACGCAACCAACCCCAAGCATGCTGGTCCGAAATCCAACCTGTCCATTTTGCTGAGAAGGATATCATGGGGGACGCAGTCAAGCGCCCTACTGAGGTCGCAGAAGATGGTCGCAGAGTAAAGTCCCTCCTCAAAGCAGTCCAGGGTGTATTCAACATATTTCAAGATAGCATCGGTCGTGCTTAGGTCTTTTCGAAACCCAAATTGATTTTTGTTTATTATGTTATGTTCTTCCAAATATTTGCACAGCTGGATCTTTATAACCCTTTCAAACACCTTCGAGAATACAGGCAAGACAGAAATAGGCCTGTAATTTGATAATTCATCTCTATCTCCTTTCTTGAAGATAGGCATAACCGAGGCTATTTTCAGCACGTCAGGAATGACCTGTTCCCGAAGACATTGATTTAAAATCTTAGTTAGAGGAACGAGAATGTGTTCTTTTATCACTCTCAGCAATGGCACACTCAGCCCATAGACATCCCTAGCACCAGTGTTCCTCGAGGAGTGAGTGAATGATGTCACGCACCTCATTATATGTCAACCTCTGCAGCTGTAGATTGCCCTGACTCCCAGCCTGAACAAAAGTCAATGGGTCAACATCAGTGGCCGGGAGCTCACCTACCACCGTGCTAGCCACATTAACGAAAAAGTTATTGAATACATCAGGTGTTACACTGGGCATTCTCGCCTCAGGCCTGTTTTGTTTTATGAGAGCTAACATGGTTTTTGTAGGGTTCTTTGCATTTTTAATAAAATTGTCGTTTCCTAGAGTTTTCTGTTTTTTTTTTTTTAATTTCATTTTTATAATTTAGTCTAAGCTGATTCCTTATTTTTTTATTCTCTTCTGTGTTGTGAACTCTGTAGAATTCGTTCAGCAAATATAGTTTTTCACGCATACGTCTTAACTCATCTGTGAACCATAGAACACGCAAGGAATTATTTTTAACAGATATATGCTTTTCCACAAACGACCGTTCAAAAGCTATTTCAATTTTATTTACAAAAATATTCATTTTATTATCAGGACTCATATCAGGATCGTCGGCAAACTCCCAGCCAATATTACCAACCAAATCAAAAAATGTGTTCTTACCCGTTTGTGTAATCGGGTTACAGACTTTTATGGGGACTTTATTATGTTTGATGGGAGATTGGACTGGACTTTCAAAACCTGACAAAGATGATCTGACAACAACGCCTCAACACTATCAGATTCATACTGATCCAGGCTGAAATTTATAAAGATGTTATCAATGCAATTATTTTTTCGTGTGTTACTGTGAATAGTTTGTATAAAGCCATATGTTGACAACAGGTCAATCAGTATAATAGTGTGTGAGTCATTTGTATTAAATTTAACATTGAAGTAACCACTTATTATTTTGTTCTGTGTTGGTCGAAAAGTCGATAATATGCTGTTCAGGTGATCCACAAAAAGATGGAAATCGCCCACCGGTGCGCGATATATGGACAATACGTAGATATCACGGTCATCAAGTGTCACAGCCGATACTTCACAATGCCTTTCTATTGATGGAACATTGAGGGGGGAGAAAGAAAGTGTGTTTTTAATTAAATTCATGGTACCTCCATGAGTCATCTCATTTCGGGAAAAGCAGGAGGCGAGTACGTAACCATTTAATGTAAAATGTTGAGCTTCAGAGGATGTCAATCAATGCTCGCTGACACAGATGACATCAGGCCACTCCATGCCAAAACTCGCCAACAAGAATGCTTCCATTTCACCAGATTTATACCTCAAACTCTGAATATTTATATGTATTATAGTCAAAGATAAATTTGATTTTACACTTTCAGTGGTATCTACAATTGCTCTACTTTTAGGAACTGTTACATTTTCTGTGCTAAAAAAGAGGAATGCCCGTAGGTCTTCTGACGGCGAAAATCGTATCTCCCACTCCTCGTGGCCAGAACTCCCGGCTATCTAAAGCATCCTTGTTCTGGAAAGGACCACATACCATAAAGCATTTATTTTTGTTTTCATCTGTGGGCAGTTCATTCACCTTTACCACAACTGACTTGAATTCCGGGTTCCTCCTTATATAATTTAGGATTGCGTCTGATGTGGCGCTCCTTTTTACTCGGTAGAGATAGATCCAGGCTTTTTTTCGACCCTTCCAAAGCCATCCATCTCTTCTATCCTATAACGACATCGGTTGTTTAAAAAATGACAGCAGCAAGTTATGTTCCCAAGCGGTAACCCATCCATGTACTAATCACGCCCGACGTGGCTTAACTTCAGTGATCGGACGAGAACTGGCATTTTCAACATGCTATGGCCGTTACCTGTACATTTTAGCTTGTTCTTAGAATAAAAACAAAATCATTCGCATTTATAATATTAGTTAGGATTCTTTAATAATACGCACTGGCAGCTTCGGAGCGTATTAATTCACTGCACAAATTCGACACGAAAATCTAATGCCAACAGGAATAACATCAACATATGGACACAGCATATTTACCTTATAGTCTTGGGCCGACATCCTTTGATTTGGGACAGTCAATAACCAACTTTTTCAAATTTTACTGTTCTAAACGTCTGGGCATCTGAATAATACTTTTGACAGTTCGTATAATTTAAAATAATATTAAGCTTTTTTATCGTCTAAAATCCGTTTAAAAACGATTTTAAATGGCAAAATTTATAAAAATCTGAAAATTCGGACTTTTTTAGGACGATAGCCGTGGCTTCGGACGAATTTGTCGTGGATTTTGAAGCGAAAATCAATTTAAATTCAACCGTCTATTAAAAATAAGCTGTGATATGGTTCCAAATACACTGCGAATATAATATTATAAAAATAATACTTTTGACGGTTGGTTTAATTTTAAATATGCTTTTTTATCGGCTAAAATCCGTTTAAAACGATTTTAAATGGCAAAATTGTATATAGTACTGTCCTAGCGGCTAGAATCGGTTTACACATTTCCGTCCCATTTGCCGAGATTTACCCTCATACCGCCGCGTAAGATGCTTACACATCAAAAACTCAAGGGCATTCAAGATCAAATTATCTCAATGTCATTAAAGGTAAAAGACATAACAAAACAGTCCCAAGGACGTTCAAGGTCATACACGCTTGGAGCAATCCCAAGGTCATATGCGCGACCTTAAACAAAAACTCAAGGACATTCAAGGTCAAATGTCAAGGATATTCAAGGTGAAATAAGGTTAATGTCATTCAAGGTCGAATACACTTAAGAGAAAGTGGGCGGGGTCTATCTCAGTCACCGGAGGGGGGTGAGGGGGCAAAAAATTGGAGGGGGAGAATTGAGGCCGTCTATAGCACTCTACTGTGGATTAATTCACTGCATACTTTCGACACGAAAATCTACAAAGCTTATTCTTTTACCAGCTACTCATCTTGGGTCGACATCCTTTGATTTGGGAAAGTCAATAACCAAATTTTGCAGATTTTAGAACAGGTCTATGACTCAATATTATTTTAAACGTCTGGACATCTGAATAATACTTTTGACAGTTCCTTTAATTTAAAATAATAATGTGCTTTTTTATCATCTAAAATCCGTTTAAAAACGATTTTACATGACACAATTGTATAAAAATCCGAAAATTCGGACTTTTTTAGGACGATAACCGTGGCTTAGGACGAATTTGTCGGGGATTTTGAAGCGAAAATTTATTTTAAATTCAACCGTCCATTAAAAAAATCAAACTTATAGAAGGAAAATTATAGAAGAGGGCCATGACTGAATATTGATTTAAAAGTCTGGGCATCTGAATAATACTTTTGACGGTTCGTTTAATTTAAAATATGCTTTTTTATTAAAACCGATTTTAAATGGCAAAATTGTATAAAAATCCTTCACGTACGTCCTGGATTAGCTTGCTCCTCAATGCGACGGCTTATAATGTCACAATCGGTTTACACATTTCCGTCCCATTTGCCGAGATTTACCCTCATACCGCCGCGTAAGATGTTTACACATCAAAAATGTGCAGATATGAAAACCGAAAAAATTAGGAAAATCTATTAATATATAATTAGCCATAACGTTACTGTAATATTTTTAACCTGTTCTGATTCTGTTTAGCCCATTTTGGCTATTTCTGGTCACTTTTGGTTAGTCGTTCAAACAACTTTCCTTTAGTTCCAACTTATTGATGTGTAAACATCTTACGCGGCGGTATGAGGGTAAATCTCGGCAAATGGGACGAAAATGTGTAAACCGATTCTTGTGCGGTATTATATACAATTTTGCCATTTAAAATAATTTTAAATGGATTTTAGATGTTAAAAAAGCATATTTTAAATTAAACGAACAGTCAAAAGTATTAATTATTATATTCGCAGTGTATTTGGATCCATAGCACAGCTTATTTTCAATGGACGGTTGAATTTGAAATGAATTTTTGCTTCAAAATCCACGACAAATTCGTCAGAAGCCACGGCTATCGTCCTAAAAAAGTCCGAATTTTCGGCTTTTATACAATTTTGTCATTTAAATCGTTTTTAAACGGATTTTAGATGATAAAAGAGCATATTATTATTTTAAATTAAACGAACTGTTAAAAGTATTTTTCAGATGCCCAGACGTTTAAAACAATATTGAGTCATAGCCCTCTTCTAAAATTTGCAAAATTTGGTTATTGACTTTCCCAAAGATAAGGATGTCGGCCCAAGATTACTAGGTAAATAAGTTGTGTCCTTAATATGTTGATGTTATTCCAAATGGCACTAGATTATCGTGTCGAATTTGTGCAGTGAATTAATCCACTCCGAAGCTGCCAGTAAGTATTATTAAATAATCCTAACTAATATTATAGATGCGAATGTGTTTGTTTGATTGTTTCTTACGCTTTCACGCATAAACTGTTCTGATCATCATGAAACTTTGTACAGATATTTTCAGGATTATAGTAAAGAACATAGGACACTTTTAGATTTTACCCGGGGCTTCGTTCACGTTGATTTTTTATTATTTTAAACTTAGTTATTAAACCTAATTTTAATTCTATGACCAAGCTAAAACGTACAGGCAACGGTCATAGCATGTTAAAAATGCCAGTTCTCGTTCGATCACTGAAGTTAGGCAACGTCGGGCGGGGTTAGTACTTGGATGGGTGACCGCTTGGGAACACAACGTGCTGCTGTCATTTTTTTACAACCGATGTCGTATAGGATATGTTTACACATCAGAGTCTCGACTACTACCAGACTCGCTTAATTTTTTTTACTCATTTGAACTGACTCCGATACGTTATAATCAAATTTAATCTTTTTGGTTAGTTTTGGTGCTTTTAGTTATTTTTGGATAGTCATTCAATCATCTTTCGGTTACTTCCAGTTAGTTCCAATTTATTTTAGTCATTTGAACCGGTTCCGATACGTTATAAGCAATTTTAATGTTTTTGGTTAGTTTTGGTTAGTCACCAAAATTCGGTTAATTTGGATTAGTTTTAACTTACTTCAATATTTTTAATCTATTTCGATACGTTTTAGCCCGTTTTGGTGCTTTTGGTTAGTTTTGGATAGTCGTTCAATAAACTTTCGGTTAGTTTCAGTTAGTTCTAATTTATTTTAGTCATTAGAACTGATTCCGATACGTTATAATCAATTTAAGTTTAAATAAACAAGCTAACACGATCTCTCACGCGTACGACGTTATGTGTGGCAAATGTAGCATGCACTTTTTCACGATTTGAGGCCCTATTTAGGAAAGCAGAAACATTTTCAATGTTAAAACAAAACGATAACCTAAACCCGCAAGCGCGACTATGCAACAGATCTCTCACAAGGTACATGCTCGTTTACTGTTGTAACGTTGCGACCTCCGCTCGACGGTCGTAAAATATCAGTACATCTATGTCCGTCGATCGCGAACCTCTGTTCAAATACAGCTGCTTCAAATGCTCCGCGTAACGCGCGTATACGGACCACAATGAATTTGGCAGCGGTGCACGTTTTGTGCCGGAACGCTGTGTCCGCATTTAGAATAAGCGGCATTTTGCGAGTATTTCATACCAGATCTATTGTTAAATATTAAATATTACCTTAAGCCGCTCACGTTGGTCTGTTTTCGAACTAGTGACTGACGTCACTGACTATTATTTCCGTCTTAAGGTATAATCGCTTATACAATTTTAGCTCGTGACGTATTGGATTTAGGCCCTTGCTATTTGGAACGAAGCTGTAGGAGGGGAGGCTTGCGAGTGGAAGTTTTTTTTTTATTGTAGTGGCACGCATACTAAAGGGAGATCCTATGGTGCTCGACGAGCGGTGTGTGTGAGGTGTTGATTGACATGGTCCTTGAATAGCTGTAGGTTGTAATCAGGGGGAAACAGGTGTCATGGGAGTGAGTTCCACAGTGACGCAGTGCGTCAGACAAATGAATTCTTGTAAAGCGATGTTCTAGATGTTTCCAGTTGTACGACAAACTGGTGCACTGCCGCGGTCTGTCATGACTGTCTGACAGGCGTTGCCAAGGGCGGGATGAGGCGGGCCAAATCCTGGGAACATTCGCCGTGAAAGTATCTGTAAAACATCTCGGCCACATGTTTGCGGTGTTCCAGACTATCCAGATTCCGGGTCAACTTCGGGTCGCCGACAAGACGCACAGCTCTCTTCTGAATGGAATCCATCAGCTTTAGGGTGTGCTTTGGTGCGGCACCCCTGATGTGTGAGCAATATTCTAAGCACGGTCTTATTTGCGCTTTGTAGAGCAAGTGCAACTGCTGCGGTGTATACAGCACCAAATTACTCGCAAAGCTGCAAAATTACGTTTAGTACATTGTGGAAACAAATAAAACGCCGCAGAACCAATACAACCTCTTTATTTGATAAAAAAAAACAAATAGGCAGCAAGAATAGCCCTGAATAAGAGTAAAGAATAAGTTGTAAATTGCAATTAGCGATTCGAAAATTTATATCTATAAATCAAGATACGACACCGACAATTGTAGGCAGTTCAAAACTAATCAACTAACAATGAAATTATGACTATTAAATAAAATAATTTTTCTAAGGTTGACCAAAATTCTTTGTTGTTAAGGGTAGATAATGGAATTAATTATTCAGCACCAGTCAAGTGCTCCTGAGGAAAAAAAAGCTTAAGTTGAATTTAGTCTACCGCGCGGGATCGTGATCACGTAAACCGCACTGATAAAAGGGGCGCAAACACAACCAGAGTTACGTTACCAACTCAAAAAGAGACAATTATTTCATAACAAACATTTAAAACTAAAATAATTTAGCACTTAGCTTGCATAGAGATTTCACCGTCAGGTGACCACGGACGGCCAGCTAGAACGGACGACCAGCTGGAACCCAGCTATGCGGCCGACCCTCCGACGTCCAACACGTCTAGCTGGTCCAATGGTCTGTTCGGTTACACCCGGTAAGCAAGTTTCGCTAAGCCAATTCTACAGCAGTTCAGCCAGGTGGGTGGGCCATCCAGTTCCCGCCTGGTTAAACGACTTCAAATGATCTCTCGGTGGTAGGACCCTTTCTTAAAATTAGGGTACACTACGCGACAAAACTAAGTATCACGATGGCGACCGATATTGGACAAGCAAATTCCCAAAAACCTCGTCCCGCGAGTTATTTCTGCACCTACAGCACCAAAATTAACGAAAGCACAAAGTAACGGCCGATGCGAAAATTCCTACGTTGTTAGTAGACAAAATCCAACGAAGATATCTGGGATTAAACCAGATTTTTAAATGTATCGACTTAACAACTGAAATACTTGACTTCAAAAAAGGCCCCGTATCAGGTGTGAAAAGAACGGATCATCTAGCGCCAGAAAAACGAGAACGCCGCGCATATTACACACATTCTGCAACACACAAAACATGAAACTGCGGGTACCTCGGTACTGTGTGCTATAGAGTGTGACGAAGGCGCCAGATAAGTATGAAATTGTATTAAATCGCGGATCTAAATGTCGAACTGCGACGTAAGCCCGAAATAATACCGGGGGCGTACCAGAAATTCACTTCTAGTTAGCGACCCAAAACGGAATGTCACATGATAAGTCTCAGTCGCTGGTAAAGGTTTTTCTGATTTAAATTGAGAGACAAGGGTACTGTCATCTGCAAAACTGTAAACAGGATTATTCGTTTCGGTCAGCAGATGTGTCCATTAATTGCAACGCGCAGAGAGCGGTTCTTAGGGAAACTGACAAGCCAGCTGCAGAGAGAGGCTGGCAATCCGAATGACGGCAGTCTGTTGAACAGCCCGTCATGTCAAACTCTGTCGAATGCCTTCAAAATATCCAACGTGATCGCTCGAGACTCTTCGTAGTTCTCAATTACCCTACTCCATATATGAGTGACATAGGCCAATATATCTCCTGTTGATCTCTCGTTGCTAAAGCCGTATTGATTATCGCTGATTATTTTGTTATTCTCGAGGTACTTGAGTAGTTGCATGACTTTGGAGATTATTGGAAGCAAGGCAATTGGGCGATACTTTGAGGACGTGGTGTTCTTGCCTTTTTTTGGAACAGGTTGCACTCGAGCGATTTTTCAAGAAGATGGGTAATCCCTTTTCCGTAATACAGAGGAAAAAGCCTGAAAAAAAATGGGTGTTAATAATAATACTAGGGATAATTAGTACACTGCTTTTAGATGTTTCAAAATAATTTAATGAGATATTTTTCTCTACATATGTTTTGGCTTGATGAGGCCTTTATCACTCTTGATAAAGGCCTCATCAAGCCAAATCATATGTAGAGAAAAATATTCCATTAAATTATTTTGAAACATCTAAAAGCAGTGTACTAATTATCCCTAGTATTTATTATTCAACGATGTTTCACAAGGATCCTACCGCCAAAACTATTCATTGTAAAACGGGTGTTAGTTCGTTAGCACAGTTCTTTAACACGATGGCAGGTATTCCGTCCGATCCTGCTGCCTTTTGTGTATTTAGTTCTTTAAGGATTTTACTAATTTCACGGTGATGAAACTTGACTTCTGCCATGATAGTGTTGTTGTTCGATATGGTGGGGGGAGCCTTGCCTTGAGGGACGTCCAGGGTAGAGTGCGATGAAAACATTTTGGCGAACATGTTTCCTTTTTCCTTGGCTGTAGTCGCCGTGATGCCACGTCCGTCTGTCAAAGGTGGGAGAGACGTTTTTGTAAAGTTATTACTTACTGCCTTTGCTACTGACTAGAAATTCCTGGAGCCACTGGGGCATTGCAAAAGTTTATTCCTGATCCTTTGATTGTGTATGTCCTTAGTTTCGTCGATCACATGTTTGCATTCGTTTCTCGCTTCGACAAATTGCGATTTTCAGCGGTCTGATTTTGCTGACAGTACTTGTAGGCTTGCTATTTCCTATCTAGAGCTCTTTCGCATTTTTTGTTGAACCAGGGCTTTCCTTTTGACAGTAACTTGATGGAATTTGGGATGTATGCTTCCATTCCTGGAGAGATAACTTGCATAATCTCTTCGCAACAGACTGATGGGTCATTAGTGCCAAAGCAGACGTCGAGCCAAGGAAAATCTAGGTAGAACTCCCTTAGATCGTCCCAGTTTCTCTAGAAGTGGCAATTGACAAACCGTTGTAATAAGTTTGTGGTCAGAAGTACCTACTGGCGGAACAACTGTAATTGTGTACTGGTCAGGATTGGTGGTTAGAAAAAGATCCAGGAGGGCGGCGAATTCGCCCCTCTCTGAGATTCGAGTTGGTTCGTCTACAAATTGAGTAAGCCCGCAGCTGATGGCAAATGCTCTAGCTTCTCTGCCTTCGTTGTCGGTCTTGTTGTGATGCTTGAGCCAGTTGGTGTTGTGGGCATTGAAGTCACCCACAACGATTATTTCTGAATTGGGGTAACCGCGATCGAGGCGCAAGAGGTTGCATCATTGCCAGACTACGATACAAGCGAATATTAGGATTCCCGTATATAAAGAATGTATTTCTTACATTACAATTTCTCCAATGTTGTAAAAACATATTTCGGTAAGGTGTTCTTTACTCTTTCTCTAATGTGGTATTTCGTAATTTATTTATTTAATTATCTAATAGTAAATAAGTACCTACGTTTTAAATTTCATGCATTATTACTAACCATATACCTATAAAAGATACACATGCACCTTGCTTTTACATACAAATTTAAACTCATAATTTGCAGATATCAATAATTGGCAGTAGCGCTGGCCCCAAAATCAATTATTATTAAAATTCTACTCTAATTTCAATTTCCTTGTGCAGACGGCAACAGCGCAAACAACACAAACGATTAATTAATGGCTGCGGTAATTAGTGTTATTTTCTTGCATTTTTGTGAAATCGAAACTATTTATGTGCTTTTAAGTGCATGAAAGTTGTACCTAATATTTCGTTGTATATTTAAGTATACAATTTAGATTGGTTGGCGTATTTTTAAATACGCAAAATTACCTATTGCTTTTGCCGTTTGTAAACAGCCAACACCATTGAGGCGGTATTGTTGCAGTAGAGTTTACATGTTTTTGTTCGTGTTTAATTGTATGTTTTGTGGTAACTGTAATTATGCCTCAAAAGTGTCTGTAATGGAAACCTTAGAGTATATAGATGAAAAAGAGGTAGTTGTTTTGCTATTCCACTGGCCCCATCATTAAAACGGGTCTGCGGGCGAATTCCTAGCGGCCAAACGTTGGTCGCGCGCCTCTCCGGCTGCGAGCTAGAGTGGGAGGTGCTTGTCGCCCTGCTGAAAAGCCCTGGTTCGGCAGAAGATGCGAAAGAGCTGTAGGTTGGAAACAGCAATCCTACAAGTACTGGCAGCAAAATCAGACTGCTGAAAATCGTTATTATATTGTCGAAGCGAGAAATGAATTGCAATGCCCCAGTGGCTCCAGGAATTTCGGGTCGGTAGCAAAGGCAGTAATAGCTTTACAAAAAGTTCCCTCCCACCTTTGATAGACAAACGTGGCATCACGGCGACAACAGCCAAGGAAAAGGCGAAATGCTCGCCAAAATATTTTCATTGCACTCTACTTTCGACGTCCCCCAAGGCAAGGTTCTCCTCATCATATCGAACATCAACACTACCACGGCAGAAGTCAAGCTTCATCACCGTGATATTCGTAAAATCCTTAAAGAACTAGATACACAAAAGGCATCAGGACCGGACGAAATACCTGTCATAGTGTTAAAGAACCGCGCCAACGAACTAACACCCGATTTTTCCTGCCTTTTTTCTCCGTGTTACCGAAAAGGGATTTATCCATCTTCTTGGAAAGTC
This sequence comes from Pissodes strobi, assembly GCA_016904865.1. Classification (NCBI taxonomy): domain Eukaryota; kingdom Metazoa; phylum Arthropoda; class Insecta; order Coleoptera; family Curculionidae; genus Pissodes; species Pissodes strobi. The sequence goes on from MU183446.1 coordinate 88,769, forward strand.
AATCGAGTGCAACCTGTTCCGAAAAAAGGGGAGAAAACCACGCCCACAAACTATCGCCCCATTGCTTTCCACAATCTCCAAAGTCATGGAACGTCTAGTCAATCAGCAGCTACTCAAGTACCTCGAGAACAACAGAATAATCAGCGATAATCAATACGGCTTTCGCAATAAAAGATCGACAGGAGATATATTAGCCTATATCACTCATATATGGAGTAGGGCAATTGAGAACTACGGAGAGTCTCGAGCGATTGCGTTGGATATTTCCAAGGCATTCAACAGAGTTTGGCATGGTCGACAGAAATGTGGTCCAGTTCAATGCAGCAAAGACCCAAGCAGCCACGTTTACCAAGAGGGCCAATACGGCGGGCCCTGGCATCAGTATGGCAGGATCGACCATTCCTTCATTCTCGTCAATCGGACTACTGGGTGTCTCGGTCAACAGCAATATGTCCTGGCATGACCACGTTGCTAACATCGCAAAATCAGCCTCCTAGAAGCTTGGTGCGCTATTTCGCAACAAAAAACTGTATACACCGCAGCAGTTGCTCTTGCTCTACAAAGCGCAAATAACACCTTGCTTAGAATATTTTTCACACATCTGGCGTGCCGCACCAAAGCACACCCTAAAGCTGCTGGATTCCATTCAGATTAGAGCTGTGCGTCTCGTCGGCGACCCGGTGTTGACCCGGAATCTGGACAGTCTGGGACACCGCAGACATGTGGCCGAGATATCCCTGTTTCACAGATACTTTCGCGGCATATGTTCTTGGCCCGCCTCATCTCGCCCCTGGCAACGCCTGTCAGACAGTCACGACAGACTGCAGGAGCGCATCAGTTCATCGTACAACTGGAAACACCTAGAACATCGCTTTACAAGAACTCTTTTGTCTGGCGCACTGCATCTACTATTCAAGAACCGTGTCAATCAACATCTTCGCACACAGACTGCTCATCGAGCGCTATAGGATCTCCCTTTAGTGTGTGTGCCACTGCCATAAAAAAAGGAAAGAACACCTTATGGAAATATGTTTTTTACAATATTGGAGAAATTGCAATTTCTTTATATACGGGCATCCGTAGTAGTCTGGCAACGTTGCAACTAATTGCGCCTCGACCGCGATTATCTTCGCTACAAATAGCTCGTGACGTATTGCATGTAGGCATGCAATACGTCACGAGCTAAAATCTTGTAAGCACTTAGTCCTTTTTTAGAGGTGATGCTGACTCTTCCGATCTGGTTTAAACTTGAATATCTCTGTAAATATTTTTGACTTTATGCGTCTTGCAATTTTATTTAAATTACCTGAAGTATAAATTTGGGAAAATTAGACATGTAATAAAAGAAATTAGAAATGCACATAACAAAGATTTAAAAATTATGAAAGCGGAGTATTTATATTGATGATAATCAGTTTAAAGTTTCTTGAGGTAGTTTTAAATAATATGGCTTATGCTTACGTGATTTACTCTCTAAAATATATCCAAAACTATCTAAAATAAAAACGGTGCATATATCGATCAAATCAAAATCTCCCGGCCATCAACTATTTGCATGCTCGCTGTAAAAAGGTTTCATATGAACATAATATAAAGTCCTGAGAAAAATTCAATCTTACTGTTTTTCTTACTTAGTGGCCAAAAACTCTTGAATTTAGCTCCGCACTGGACCGTTAAATAATAGTTTGAAATGAGGCACTTAGTATTCCCCAAACTGGTTCGACTTAATTAAAGGAACAATATCTTATTCTGGCATGCAATTAGAAGTTTTGACTCTTAGTAGTTCAGGGCGTATTTAAATTAAACTGGCTTCTGAATGTATTTATTAGATTCTATCAGTAACATTAATTAATTTCCTCTTTTAACTGTCCTAAGACAAATGCCCCTAAAATTCCACTATATATATTTTTTCCACAAACTTGTTAATGCCAATAATTTTAATTGACATTAGTGTAGAAATTATTAAATATATTTTTCTGTTTTTCGGATATTAATTATATATTCTATCATAAAATAATAATTGTAAATAATTAATTCAGGCACTAATTATTTTATATATTAGCCACTTGAGTTTCAATGTTATTTTATTTTGTTATTCAAGAGAGGTCTCTCCAAAATCGTTTTAAAATATAATTTATATATTTGTTTTTTTTTATCTAATTCCTTATATACACTGATCAGTTAGAACTATGAATTTTTCGGCCAATCACCTGCGTATTACTAGCTTCCCCAGGAAGATGAGGAAACGCGGTCTTGTAACGGGCATATTTCATAATTACTATAAAGCTTCCTTGGAGCACAATCATATCAAAAGTACCACAATTCCAATACCTGTTGGTTTGAAATTCTGTGCTTAAAATTGTCTATCAGTACTGGTTTATGTGTAAAGGTCAAACCTTTTGGCACATGAAATTAATTGGAGCGCTGCAAATTCGG
>MU183446.1:91214-112181 GCA_016904865.1 Pissodes strobi
TATACACCTAATTTATTAGAGAAAACGTGCGAAGTTATTAGAGAAAAACTCAGCCTGGAATTCACGAGGGAAAAGAGTACGGCAGAGAAACCCTCGATCTAAATTCCTAAACCGAATTATGCTGTATAACTTTTATTAGTATTATAAAAATTAAATTACTGTATCCCGTACCACAATTCATAGTTCCACACTTGTAACAATACATTTAAAACTGAAGGAGTTGTTGTTAGTTAGCCAGACGCCGCTGGCGGGTATTGAGGTCCTGGAATATGGAGGCTACCCAGCTATTTAGTTGCAATTTGGGTCAATATTTCTAGAATGACCATTTCACTAGGATATTCTCCCGTCAGGGTAGGAAATGATTAGTATAGATTCATCAAGGTCCTGGCGTACACTCTCAGTCATACTAAAATAAAATCCTAGCACGAAAAGACAGCAAATAATACATTTTCTGTTTTCATTTAAAGCAGTGTTGTGCACAGCATAAAACGATTTCATTAAATATGTACACAGGTTATGCCATCAAATATGAATTATCCATGAGAATAAAAGAAATAATTGTACAAATTATGTTAATAACAATATTATAAATTTCATTTTACTGATCTGTCATGACATGTTAAAACACAGAAGCAAAACAATTCACCAAAATAAACCGTACACTGCGCTGGCTTTTCACTATCAATCCCCATTCTCGAGCGATAGACTTTCGGATCTCCTCGAAAAAACCTCGCAAAACCAGATTTCAATTTATGATTTGTTTTCCTCTTTTTCTTGCTTTACATATATGGGGTGTCCCAAAACCGAATGTATAAGGTTTAATGCCGTATTATTTTAAATAGGCGGGTTACCTCAGAAGGTTATATAGTACAAAAAATTTGGCAAGACAAAAATATAACCAGGGCCCTCGAAGCTGTCATGGAAAGCCTGTCAACGGGCATTAAAGTGCCTACGGGAAATGGGAAGAGACTAATAATGATACACATTGGAAGCAAAGAGGGATTTTTAAAAGAAGGTTTGCTAATCTTTCAGTCGTGCCGGACGGGAGATTACCATGCGGACATGAATTCCGATGTTTTCGAAGACTATTTTGGTGAATTGATAAAATTTGTTCCGGCTGATTCGGTCTTAGTTATGGATAACGCAAGCTATCATTCACGGCGCATAGAGACGACACCAACTTCATCTTGGAGAAAAAAAGAAATTATCGACTGGCTAATTAACAAAGGTATTGAGTTTGAAACCAATTTGATAAAGAAAGAACTACTAACCATAGCAAATGTACACAAAAATCGTTATATGAAATATGTCGTGGAAGATATAGCAGAAAAATATAATGTAATTGTGCTGCGCTTACCGCCATATCATTGCGAACTAAATTTTATATGAGCGAGTGAAAGTATTTGTAGATAATTAAAATGAAATATGTTAAGCTACTGTTTGATTAAGCCATTAAGGAAGTGATACCAGAGAACTGGAAAACAGTCTAGATGTGATGTGAGGAGGAAATGTGGGATCTTGACAACCTGATCGATCAGAGGGTCGGCCCTTTAGATATAATGCCAAGAGGTGATGACAGTTCCTCAGATGATGAAGAATTCTTGTATAATAATGTATAATAATAATTATTTTATCAAGTATCCAACCTGCACGCCTTTGGCGTACCATTTGCAATATGTATGAATGGATAAAAATAGGCAATACGCATAAATTGGCCCAAAACCAGATTCGATGCCTAGCCGTTCTAGGTAGTAGACTGTTTTTGGCCGCAGGAAAAAAGACCAAGCATGTTTCTAATTCCTCGTTTTACGCGATACGTACCTATGTTTTTGCACCTTATAACTTTAGCTTGTGTACATATATTTTAATATATTGCACAATTATTTACGGAAATCGGGGACGGAGCTCCGATTTGTATAGCCATGGAGGAGTCCGACGAGGACATCGACGTCTCGTTTAAATCCGTTGATATAAGAGACGGAAAAGTTCAAGAACGTATTCTAACCAAGGTTAAAAGAGTAAGACAGCTCCTGATGGCAAACAAAAATAAATGCAAAGAGTGCGACAGCCATGTAGACCCTAACCTCTATGAACAAGCCTAAGAGAGATTAACAATGCCCTTGGGGCGACCATAGACCATTTGAAGGAGAAACATGGCTACATGACAACAAAAAGGCCTGAGTTCAAGCCCAATATAGATCAGTCAAGAAAACCAAAGAAACCTCGGCGCCAACCTCTATGGAGGGTTTTTGCCAGCGATTGTGAAGCGGTAGATTCGCCCCAAATCTCTGCACACCCGGCAACGAAAGGCGAAAATCTTATATTTTAAGTACCCTGTAAAACTGCAGTTAAAAAAGAATGTAAAAAATGTACAGCTAGGTATGGGGGCCCTCCCCCCATTCCCTTGAAAAACACCTATGAACCTCTAAGTGACTTTAATGATGATGCGTCAAGCAAATACTCCGGCAACTCCAATAGTGCAAAGATCCACAGATGTGCGCCGGACTCTACGCCATTGCACAGGGAAATCAAGCAGCGAGTCATTTGCTCAGTTGTCGCGCTTACCCGATCCCCCCACCGGTACTACACAAGCTTCTGTTCAACCCCAATAAGATCAGCAAGGTTTTAAGCCACCTACCGAAGAATAAGGCCCGGGACTTGATAATATACCTTACCTGCTCCTGAAACATCTTCCCAGGAAAACCATTATACAATTTATGCATATCGTCAATGCCATAATTCGCTTGCAGTACTTTCCGTCTTCCTGAAAGAAAGCGAGTATAGTACTGTTCCACAAAGCGGGGAAATATCCGTCTCTTACGGGTTCATACAAACCCATCTCACTCCTAAGCACACTCAGCAAAGTCACCAAGAAGCTCTTGTTGCCAAGGCTTAGCGTGGCGGCCGTAAAGCTGGACATAGTCCCTTGGGAGCAGTTCGGTTTTCGCAGCGAACATAGCACAAGTATGCTCGCTGCGAAGATCGTACACGGTATCTATGACAGCTTTAACCAAATACATTACACACCTCTGCTTCTCCTTGACATAGAAAGGGCGTTCGACAGGGTGTGGCACGACGGCCATACCTTGCCGGACGTACGTTCTCGGTGAAAGTCTGCAACGCGATCTCGTCCACACGACCGGTCGAAACTGGAGTGCCGGAACAGTACTATCGCCGCAGCTATTCAGCTATTATATAGCTGATTTTCCATTCAACCCAGATTCGTCTGCAGCGTCCTACGCAGACGAGATCGCGTTCTACACTAGCGCCCCTCATGCACAGGCTGCAGTCGACAATCTGAGTCGACACATGGAGCTAGCCCATGGCTTCTACGAAAAATGGAAAATTAGACTCAACCAACGCCGGGAAATCCGAACTGGATATCTTTTCGCGTAAGAGATACAGACCCGAAGTACTTCCTCTAAGAATAGGAGATACCGATATAGTAGCCAAGGATCAGGTAAAATACCTAGAGATCGTACTAGACAGGGGACTTAGGTTCCACAACCATGTAGCACACGTGAGGACTAGGAACATGACGGTAATCAACAAACTAGGAATGTTGATTAAACATAGATCTGTTCTTAGCCCTACGAACAAGCTCATACTGTAAAAGACCATTACAAGGCCGACACTACTGTACAGCGCGCCAGTGTGATGCTCTGTGGCTGAAAGACATCTGAAGTCAATTCAGGTAATGCAAAACCGGCACCTCAGGCTCGTGTCCGCGGGCTTACGGACCAGAATTCGGGACCTACATAACTGGGCGGCCATTGAATACGTGCGCGGCCTTTGATAGCGTGCAGGATTTATGATACGGAAATTCGTGAGTCACCGGAGTCAGCGCGTATGGCGGACTCTCGATACGACCCTGATCACCATGTATCTCACGGCCCAATCCACGGTGAAAAACCTTATTTTATCTGGAACCTAGACCCCATTGAGATATAAATAACATCTGAATGCAAAAGCTGTATCCTGCAAAAAGTTCCTTCGCTGCAAGCGAATCAGTTGACCGTTACCGTTTATGTTCAACCATTGATGTCTGTCTAAGGCAGGCTTACCCCTGGCAACATGAATTAGTAAAGCTTTACTCTGTAAATACTGTATATATTGTGTAATCCTGGTAAAAATATGAACATAGCACACATAAATATAAATGCCTAAGACGAGATGCGTTAGTCGACTCAGGTTCCTAGTCATTCGAAGGACGCGACACAGACCTGTGCTGCGTGGAATTACGGCTTGCGATGCCATGCCCTACCTTGATTTCATTGCTACTCCTCCCTCACAAGGACAGTACATGATACAATGTACCGTGAATTACATGTTTTAAGTGTATTTGTGTTGTATACGTCTAGATAAACCAAAGAACCGTGAAGTGGAGTTTTTGTGTATTTTTGTGTGTTTCCTACCGAAAAATCTTGCCCACAGAAATCCCAGTGTTCAGTAACACACGATGCATAATCGAGAGACACTAAAACGCCATTGACGGGATTGAATCCCAAGTATTGTTAGTAAAGCAGGCTGGTCACGAACCATAGTCTGAGAGTCGCTTCCACCGACCCCCCTTTCGTACGAAGGGATTATTATTTGCAGGCTGTGCGGCTTTGAGATGCTCCAGGCCAGAGCCAGGGCCAAAAGCACGAACTGTAAATATAGGTAATACGGAATGAACTATGAAGTAGGACATAATACGATTGTCGAATGTGATAAATAAAGGATTATTGATTGATTGACCCAACACCAAGTGGTACTACCTGCACTTGATGAAAAGAAAGAATTTTGAAATGACACTAATGCCAAACTATGGAACTGGCATAAATTGTTGGTGGGTCACCCTGTAGTCCTTTGTCATACCTAATGAGGTTTTATTACTCTATATACATTTCTGAAATCGACTATAGGAAAAATCTTAAATATTTATATAATTTGAGCATAAATGTTTATTAAATTTACAAGGTGTGTTTCCTGATTAACATATTATATAGGTGCTTATTTGAAAATCTATACTCTCTTAGTCCTCAGCCCTTCCATATTCTTTCATAAGGTAAAAATTAATTTACAGCTGTTATTTTCACAATGAGTAAGCATTAGTCTTGGCATTAGTATATGAACATTTTATTATTATTATAGACTTGTGATTTTTATACCGGTTAATTATTTGATTAAAACCAAAATGTTGGCAGCAGCTTGATCAAAATTTGCATTTTGTAGCTTCTAATTCAGCGATGCTTTACTCGAAATAAGAAAAGAGATTATGCTCTAATCTAGGAGTTGAAAATGGAACTTTTACATTTTATTTTCGTTTATTTTAGATGAGTTCGTACCGAAAAATTTCTAGATATTTTTTTATGGGAAACAACGTGCTGTAATATTTTATTAAGAGCTAATGCAATAGTGGTAAGTGGTTTTATACTGTAGAATTGTTTTCCAGTTTTTGGGACCCATTTTTTTAAATTTTCGATGTTTTAAATCATGATCTTCTTTGCAGTTGCTTCGCAAAAAGCATGTTCCAGATGCCTGATGCCTGAAATTTTAGATATTGGGGTTACTGGGTTCGTGGCAAGGGGTCAATGGGCCCATTTGCCCCTTAAGTACCCAGATGCCCCGAAAATTAATTAAATTTTAGAAGTATTGCTTTTCAGAAATCATAGTGCGTACATATAAAAGGAAGACCGAGAAAGGCGTTGATTAGCGATACAGTAAGGAAGATCTGCAGCAGGCAATCGATGATGTTCTTTTCAGACAGGTAGTTATGTTGAACGCTTCCTTGTGCAAAGCCAACTTCAAACCAGATTTAAAAATGACAGACCAGGGCAAGACTGGTTCACCAACTTTAGGATGAAGTATAATTTGTCTTTAAAGAAACCACGGGGCCTTGAATACGTGCGTTGTGATCAAGCCAATCCTAGGGTGGTGTACGACTTTTTTGAGAGACTTACGGGTGCTAAGTCTAATAGGACTGCCAGACCAAATATATAACTGTGATGAAACTTCTTTTTGCCTCGATCCTTCAAAGACTAAAATAGTTGGAGCAAAGTGAAAGGAAAACTGCTTCTGGTCGAGAAAATATCTCTGTACTAATGTTTTGTTCAGCAGCAGGAAAAACTTTACCGCTTCTATGCGTATTTAAAGGGAAATATGTCATGGAAAGCTATATAGGCGAGACAGATATGACACAAGCCGCTGTTTCTGCCAGTGACCGCGGTTGGATGGAATTTTTAAACTGCCTCCCCACAACACACAACTTTTACAACCTCTAGATGTTGCAGTTTTCCGAGGTATGAAGTCATCGCGCGAAAAAGAACTTTGCAAGTGGCAGCGACAAAATCCAAGGAAAAAAGATTCCAAAATCTGAATTTGTAAGAATTTTATCCTTAATTGTACAGGGTTATCCAACGAGGACTAGACAAGGCGATTTTTTGACTTTCTCTGTACTTTTATAAAAGTACTGAAATAGCCATCTTATGTAATTTTCTCTCGCGAATTCGGATATGTTCAGCAAAAAACAATTGAACATCAAATAGAAGTGCTAGGGGTCACTTTGATATATTTTTAAATGGAACACCCTGTATATTACTACATTTTTGAACTCTCTAGAAAAATCTAAACACATTTTGTGTATAATATCCTATACCTATCTTAAGCTGTTTACCAAATATTGACAGTTGAAAGTCGGGCATTTTGACACTTTGACAGGCTCTAAAATCTAAACCGCACGAGATCAAAGAAAACGTTTTGTACATTCCTATCTAGGGTTTTCGTAAGCTATCGAATGATAGTAACTTTGAATTAAACCGGAGGTTTAAAAGTTCCGGTTAATTTTATCCGCAGGTTAAACTCGAAGATACTGTCATTCGATAGTTTATGAAAACTTAAGATAGGAATGTGCAAACCGTTTTCTTTGATCTTGTGCGGTTTAGATTTTAGAGCCTGTCAAAGTGTCAAAATACCCGACTTTCAACTGTCAATATTTGGTAAACAGCTAAAGATAGGTATAGGATATTATACACAAAATATGTTAAGATTTTTCTAGAGAGTCAAAAAATGTAGTAATATACAGGGTGTTCTATTTAAAAAAATATCAAATGACCCCGAGCACTTTTATTTGATGTTCAATTGTTTTTTGCGAAACATATCCGAATTCGCGGGAGAAAATTACATAAAATCGCTATTTCAGTTTTTTTTATAAAAGTACAGGGAAAGTAAAAAAATCGCCTTGTCTAGTCCTCGTTGGATAACCCTGTATATGTAAAAGGGATGCCCACAGCAAATATTGTAAGTGGATTTCGGGCTATAGACATTTACGACGAAGAAAAACGTGCTCCAAATAAAAATAGAATACCCCTTACTGCTTTTAAACCCGATGATTTGCGAAGGTACCAATCTACCCTGCCTTCCCAGTCCCCATCAGAAGCATCTACTTCAAAAATTTCTTCCCCCTTGCAGGAGATTTCAAGCTCTCAGTCTATTGCAAACTTAAAAGAAATGCCCTCTAGAACTTCTCAAAATGTTCAGCAAACTCACTAGGATCCCCAAACAGTTTCAGAAGAATGTACCTTCAACATGACCTCCACTTACAAATCAAGTGAGTGTCCAGAAAATAGTATATTGTGTAACTGGTAGGAAAAGCAAAACATTCCTGGACGATTGTGGTAATTGCTGGACGAGGCGCAGCCGAGGCCAGCCACAAGAGTCCAGGAATGTGCTTTTCCTACGTGTTGCACATACTATTTTTTATTCGATCGGAATTAATTAAAATACGTACTTATAAAAATAGAGCCAAATATTACTCTAAATAAAAACGGTGTTTTAAATTTAAACTCAACATAATATCAAGTTTTGCATCGAGCGAGTAACTACGGAAACTACAGCTAAATGTTACTTTTGATAAACGTCAGATCTGACAAACAAGGGTTTGAATAATGTTATATTCCCGTCCTAGGACGGAAATGTTATATTCCCGTCCTAGGACGGATGTTATATTAATGCATGTTGCTAAGCAACGAATACAATATACTGGAATGATGACTTTTGCGGTGAGAAAACACATCGGAAAGGTGTAGTTTTTCGTCCGATCGGTTAAAAAAAGAAATTTCGGGGATCTTGCAACACGTTTTTCTTATTAAAATTAAAAGGCAAGCGAGTAAAGATTTTAATTAAAAACACCGGAGAGTCGTGTTTGCAATACCCGGCTCCGGGAGTGCAGTTCTAGAGCGCCACCAGTTCTTACCAACTAAACTGGGAAAGCCACGCTGGTGTTGTACGGGGTTGTTAGGCACGCTTATCAGACAAAGAAACATAATCTATACTTAACATGAAAACACAATCTAAATTTACGGATCAATTTATTAATTTTTTTTAACAGCAACAATCTTACAATGAAATTTTTGCAATTTAAAGGCGACAAGAATTTTATTTAGGAGAATGCTTTAGAAAAAAATATATGAGAATTTTTGAATCTAACAGGCGAAGGAATGTCAAAGACTATTAAGTAATTTATAATAATGGTACAATCGAGGGTACAATATTATGATTGTACTGAGACCACTTCTGTTGTTAACTCGGTACCGTATGCCTTACAACTAAATGCTCTAAACACTACAATCCGAAGTGATCACTTTCGTGTTTACCTAAGCTTATTACATATATGAATGCGTGCGCTAGTAGCTGCACCAATTATAAATAAAGCGATAATAATATCAATTGAGAAATGGCCACAATAATTATATCAATCGACCAGATAAACAAATGAATAAATGAAGAATGAAATTATTGAAAGCTATCTTAAAGCTTGGCTGTCAATGCTTGATTGATATTTAAAGATTAATAGCGATTATATCAATCGGTCAGAAAAATAAATGAATAAATAAAATTAATCTATCTTAAAGCTTGGCTGACAAGACTAGATTTATGTTTCAATATTAAGAAAAAAAGATAATCAATTGACCAGAAAAATAAATAATTAAATAAACTTAAGCTATCTTAAAGCTTGGCCGACAAAACTAAATTTATATTTAAATATTGAAAACGAATATTAATCGGTAAAAAAAAATATCAATTAAATATATATCAATAGTAAGAGATTACACTAGAACCTAGTCAACGATACCCCATTAGATCCGGTTCGTCCAGCTCAGTAGTGGAGGTAGGAAGTACCTCTGTTGTAGGCGCCGGGCACCTGTAGCAAAACACAGGTACTGCTTCGGCACCCAATAGCCCCGACGGTAAAACTGGCAGAGGACTCGATAGCCCGGTGATAAAGCTGGCAGTGGTATAGTCCGGTGATGAAACTGGCAGTGGTATAGCCCGTTGATAAAACTGGCAGTGGTATAGCCCGGTGAGAAAACCCTGTAATAACCCAATACTAATTAGATGAAACCCCTTATTTCAATAAAAAAACTATACCCCCCCTTGCATAAATATATTTTCTTTATAAAACAAATCGTCCAAAATGTATCAATGGATTTTCAATTACCATCAGCAAACAAAAGAAATGCAAAAAGTACAAACAACTTGAATATAAAAAGAAATAGGTATGAATCACCCCCTAAATAATATAAACTTCCACATATGATCAAAACTAAGGTCACATTAAAATAAAAATTCAGGTATAATAAAAGGAAATAGGTAAAATATCTCATGGAATGCAATGCAAATGGTGGTCAATGTAAAAAAAGGTTATCACAGATAAGGCAATTAAATCGTTAAATTAGATAAAAAAAGCAATAATTACATCTCTTGAGTCGGGGAGGGTGGCTGTAGAATCAACGGTCTGGATCCTGTAAGATGAGCTCGGAAAGCCTCTAGAAATAATGGAAAATAGCCATTAGCATCATGGCGTCCACGTGTTTCACAAGCAATAGAAAAAAAATAATTCCAGAAGAAGCTTACCTAATGCAGTACGAATACCCCAATAACTTGGTAGTGTCGAGCACTGGTTAGGGACTCACTCACAGATCCCCTAGAAGGGTAGTATTAACACAATACAGAAAGTTGAGTCCACTATGACAAGCAAGCAAACAAGAACATTTATTTTCCAAAATTTACAAGTTTTAACTTATCCTAGCTTAGAACTACGTCCTAACCTACGCGAAGCTTGTCTCTAGCACCTGAGTTTACATACTCGGGCTATGCTTCGCGTCCGCCCCAACACAGTAGGATTGGACTATCCTATAACTAGGTCCCATTCCGCTGGCTGTATTTATATTACTTGGGCTTAGCCCTTCAATAGTATTTGCAATTAGTTGTTATCTACGAATGTTAGTGCCTAGATTCTATTGGTTTAGTGAGTGAATAAAGATGAGTTAATTGAGTCCATGGAAAACTAATTGAAAAATGCTGGTTCACGTTTAAAGTTAAAAGTTTATATACATTATGTAAAATTATGAGCATAATGCTCAGTTAAAGTAATGATTTTTAGTTTATATGTCGTACTTGTCGACATCGTCACTGAAAAATTGAAGTGTTGCCTGGACAATTGATCTTTTATCACCTTTGCATGCTCCCAGGCGCGATGCAAGGTCTTCTAGGGCTTTTAATAATTGAGAGATGTTGACTAAACTGTTAATTTTATCAGTAATTTGACGTAATTTAGTAAAATCGTTAATCATTGGTTGATCGGAAGGAGCCAGCGGTCTGGTACTTATATTTTGAGGTTGGTTGTCACTTTCGCTCGCACTTTGCACTGCACTTTGCACTACACTGTCTCGGCGCGTTCTCTGGGGAGGGAAGTCTCTATCGTAGTTCGTTCGTACTAGTGCGGGTTGTTGATTACGCCATGCCGGTCTGGCAGGCGGCGGTGCTGGCTTATACCTAGGCCTGCTAGGTTGTTGTTGCTGTTTTGGCGGCTGCAGCTGGTTCAGTTTGAAAAGATACACAGGGCAGCCAACGTCGCTGGCCCGGTGCTCTCCTCCGCAGTTGATGCACTTCATTAGATTCGATGTACATTCTACGATCTGATGGGCTCCTGCACATTTATTGCAGCCCCAGTCTTTTTTGCATTAAGTCAGGGCATGCACATGCCCCTGACATCGCTTACACTGCATAATAGCCTTGGAAGATTTGCGGTGGTCCCATGAGATGCGCACATTCATGAGGTACTTGCATCTCGTGTTTAAATGTTTGATGGTTACATCTCCGTCTGTGTACTAAAAATAATGGACTGCGTGTTTTCTTCATTAAGAAAACGTTCTTGATTTTTTGCTTATACTCGTCGATTAGGGCATTTCTCACTTCTTCAGGTGGAATGTCTCCGTCCAGGCCTTTAAGGACGAAGGCGTGCGTTTTCGTCGCCCTCTCAGCGTATGAGTGGTACTCCACTGAATCGTTATCAAACATTCTCTTCCGGTTTGTCCAATCTTTGGTGTCAATACTGTTTTTAGCGTATTTCAAGCGGAAATCTCGGATTCCTGCTTGATTCAACGTTGCAGTGAAGTTACGATGACTTACCAGACCACCCTTAGTGACTATGGGTGGTGGTGGTGTATCTTTTGTCTTTAAAGGTGTTTTCGGCTTCGGCACTACCCGCCTTGGCCTGGTTCTCGTCGTTTGCACATCCGCAGATGTGTCAGAGTCATCGTTATTTTCGGTATCACTTAAAGGTTGGGACCTATTGCTTGTAGATATAGGTTCGCCTCCAACATCCAGGTAAACTATACGGATATTCCAAATGGAATAGTTTTAAGCGGAACTCTAAATTGATGTTCCTGTTCATTGCTGCCAGGTTCAATATTATCGAGATCCATGTTAAACGTAGGGGGCGGGTTTACGGCTACATTCATGGGCGGGTCTAGCGTTTTGCTGGCGGGCGGAGCTACTATCGGTTGATCAGTTTGTACATCCTCGTTTTTTTGCCGTGGCGTGACCGGCATGGTCGATTCAAGGTTGCGGTCCTGTGTTTGATCACGTACGCCAGACGTTGCATCAGCCAACTTTTTTAACGTGATTTTTTGCTTCTTGGCATAGGTTGGCGAGGTTTCGCTCTTACCTTTAGCCACTACAGTCGTTTCTGACGGGGATCTCATTGTCTTTGGTCCACAGTCAATCTTGGCTTTTACTAGTTTAACGGTTCTAGTTTTGGCTGATGGGCCTCACTGCGGTGCATTCTCACAGCACGTAGCTTGACTTCCCATTCACTAACGGGGATCTTGTCGGTATCGGCATTAGTTATGTAGTACAAATATCTCGCACATTACTTGCATGAATGCGCGAACTCTCGTGGGCTCTCTAAAAAGCTCCGCGTTTCGTCTCTCGCCATATGAGATCTGCTGCTACCAACTGATGATTGTGACGACATTGAGAAGTCATGAATCATCGCTTCGTATTCGGTATAGTCCTCATCCGTCGCGGACATTGCGTGATGGCCCGGGGATCCGTCCCCGGAAACTGAAGACTCTGAGACTTTTAGTCTACTACCTGAATCCTTAAGCAAATTCAGTGTAGACCATAAAGAATGTACACTGAAAACTAAAGTATTACTATATACGCAAAAATCGGGTATAGAAAATACGTGAGGGCTCGACTAGCAGGAGACCCCGCAAATCCTGACGCTCTCTACGACGGTCAGACAGCGAATTTCCACTATGACTGCACTAAAGCAAAATGCTTCCTCTCACACCGGAGGGTATTTCTAGAAGCATTCTGCATCCGTTTCAGTCAATTTGCCCTTCCACTTCCACAAAAAATTACGCCAATTCAGAAAAAGTGATAGAGCCGAGAAATGCCAAGCAATTCAAACGATTCTATACGAGGAATAATTCTAAGATAATAAACTACTTAGTTATCGTTTATTATGGTTGTAACACGACGGCGGAAGCCACAATTAATGAGCTGAAATTAATTTTTTCAAGAAATACTAGGAAATACTCCTAAACGAAATGATAACCCTTTAAAAATCTAAATCGAAAGCAACAATTACGGGAGGATAGCCCATTCCTACTACCCGGAACTACCAACCGAATATTGCAAAAATTGCAGCCTGCCGCGTGGAAAGATAAATATGAGATTCCCAAGCCAGTCAGAGGTCCCAAAAAGTTATGAAATGATATCAGCCGGAGATTGAAATAAAGCAAATCAGTACCCACAAAAAGTTATGAAATATTCAAACCGAAAATAAAATATGAATTTGACGGATCTAATTAAGCTTAACAGTAGGCTTTATTAACCCAATTCTTAAAAATAAGAACGGCCAGCAAACATAATTAATGTAATATATAACCTAAGCAAAGTTATACTAATAACATAATATCCTATTTTAGTGATTTGATCAAACCTAAGCGATCTGTGGTTCGCTTATCAACTTATATAAATATAGTCATAAAGTGCCTGAGGGCAACATAAGAGAAAGGGATGATCAAAACAGCTACTCAAGGCCACAACAGTGTTATAAAAGCTAGTACAAATATACCATTAACCTATATGTAGAATGAAATTAATTTACATTAATAAATGCGGCAACCTTAAGCTTATTGACAACAAATCGAATCAATAAATTTAGAATTAATTAACCGAAGAGGTCAACACTCAATAATTCTTACCGCAAAATATAGCATCTCTTGTTGCTAAATGCAGCATATAAAATGAACTTTAAAATCTTTTACACTGGCCAAATCAGACTGTTACAATCTCATTCTCGAAATGTTTGAAATGGAGGCCATTCAGCCAGTGGAGAAAAAAAGGAAGAGGCTCATCACAAACGGTAAAATAATTACAACAAAAGAATACCTAGGGAAAAAAGAAAATGAGGAAAAGAATATAATTAAGGAGCAAAAGAAACTAGAAAGGGGAGAAAAGGAGCGTTTAACAGAAAGAAACTCGAAAAAAGTTCATCTAAAAGTTCAAGTGAATACGAGAAGAGCAATTTCTCCACTAGAGAGAGTGTAAATAGCATGGATTTCGCTAAGCCAGAAGAAGAGCAAAATAATGATCTCCACAACGATGACTATGCAGTTGTTGAAGTATATGGAAAAACTCTTTCTTCATTTATAGATTATATGTTGTTAGAATTTTGCGTAAGGACAACAAAGGCTTTGAAGTCAGATTTTTTTAAGACATTCACAAACTATGACAGAATCTGAAGATTCAGATGCACGGTCTGATGTGGTAAAAAAAATCTTCAAAACCAATTGCCAGCAGCTCGGCTCGATACAAGGATATGATAAGCTTTTTAACTGATCTTTCCGATTTAACTAGAATTTGTTTTTTAAGAATCACTCTTTTTGACTAAGGTTATATTTTTTAGAATTAAGAGAAAAATGTTTTGTAAGAATTAATAAAAACTGTTATTTTTCAATGCATTTGAAAATTTTTTTGTGATATTTGCCTTCTCTTTTTACATCTTATTTCTTAGAAAAAGTAAAAGAACTAACTTCCAATTTTTTTTTAATTACCTATTAAAAATGCTTCCACAAAATTACCCAGATGTCCCATAGGTTTTATTTTAAATTTATATAGGAAAAATATGGGGGTAATCCAGTTACCCCAAATTCATAAGGCAACTGGGACCTCCGTGCAATAAAAAATATTTTATTTTTTTATTTTTTATGGTTTAAGATTTTTTGGTCTAACATATCAGAAAATTGGAACAAGATACCAGAGAGCAAAATAAATTCTGTTATTCTGTTAAGATAGTATAAAATCAAGGGGTTGTATAGTAAAAAAAAGTAGTCATCTTGGGACGACTATGTAAAATCATGGCCCAGTTACCCCAATTGACAATTCGTGCCATCTTTTCAATCAAAAAAACAGCAAAATTGTTGATAGAGTTTGTTAAAAGACACAAATGAATGGGATAATGTTAAAAACTAGTGTTAGATAAGGAAAAAATAGAAAAAATAATTGTAAAAGCTTATAGATGAGTTTGACAAAGCAGTTGAGGAATATGAACAAAAATCAAATTAAAAGTGACCATTAAACCTCTTGAAGAATGAGGAAGAAGCAATATTATCCTAAGCTAATACAGTAGTTTTTATGCAGAACTGAAAATGCTATATTTGACTTATCGAATAACTTTGAAAATAACGCGATATTGTACAGTTTTCCGTTGTTTGGATTTTATTCATACCTGTACCTCTAGTAATGGTTAAACATTAGTTTTTGAATCGACAACTAGATGCATTCCGCGCTTCAAAATTAAATTTGAAATGCTGAATTAATCAATCAAAACCCTGATTAATTTAACGAGCACTTAAAGTAACAAACAAAGTTCAAAGTGAACCGAATAGCAAAATGTATGCCTCAATAAAACAAAATAACCGAGACTCATTATTAAAAGCAATACACGGCATGCTTTTATTTTTAAAAGCCGTTATTTTAATAACTTGAATTGAGCGTGTATTATTTCGAATAATATTAGACCGTGTTAGCTACGGGTGCCATTTAAAATTTGAATAGCAAAATGTATAAATAGTAATTGATATTCGAGTTATCGGATATGCTACATTGCTTCGTCCATTTTTGTCAATTTAATTGTTCATGTTCATTTGTGATTCCACGCATTGATTTTGGTTTTGCGGTCTATCAATAGTTGAAAATACGTAAATAGCATATAGATCGGAAGAATAAAATTGTGAACTACTAAAATGCATAAATTACTAAATAAATATCACCCTATTCTAAGTTTGAACTTGAAATTTGGAAATATTATGTGAACATTAAAGACAAATTATAAACTACGCGAGCATTCAACGCGAGCGATTATAAACCTTAAACGTGCAACGATCAGCACTTTTTATTATATAAATACGCTAGCGGACCATCAGTTCGGAAGACTTTGCGTCTCACTTAAAAACCAGTTCCCGGCAGAGCACATGTTCGCTTGGTCCTAACCTATCCTTTTTCCTTACCCAAACCTGAGTCATGCGGAGCACATGTTCGTGAAACTCAGGGGTTACTTACCCACAGCAGTAAAAGTCGATTCTATGATAAATTTGTCAAAGTCCTCTAAAGATAATTTTCAACGTTGAACCTGTCAAGTAGTTCAAGTGCAGTGTGAAACTCTGAGTGTACTTAATACAAAAACTAACCTTAAATGAAACACAATACAACTTTTAAGAAAAACTATAATTATAAAACAGTGACCAAAGACCTATAAAGAATTGAAAAATATACCTGGATCATGCGCATCTTAGTAATCGGGTATAAGATAACCTCATTTGGTTTCTGACCAATAGACATTGTTAATGTTTTCTCATTTAATGCTTCCAATTCCATTTTACTGATGGTTTGGATCTACTGTTGCGCGTAAAACCCTTTAAATGAGTTAGCAATATAAAATAAATAAGATGTTACCTACCGTTAAGGATGCAGCCAGCGCAACATGTGCTCCGACTGCTCATCGGCGTGGGAGTGGGTCAATTATTTACTTTTGACCAGGGGCCACCAGTTTGAAATATTTAAATTCGCAGACCCAAACTAGAAGATCCTCGGTCTTGAGAATCCTTAAGGGCTATTCAAAATCAAACGATTATCAACTACACTTGTTTGGTTGGGGTATTTCAGAGCAAATAAAAGACGGTATGTTCGTGCAGGTTTAAGTTTATTGGGCGCTCGTTAGGTTTGACGTTAATGTGTTGTCATATTTCTGTCAATAAACAGAATGACATAAATTTAAAAAAAATGTGAACAAAGAACAACCCATATGCTCACAAATATAGAACTAGATCAGTTGTGTATACATACAGACTGAAATTTTAATTAACTTTAATTATAATGGAAGTGGAGTAGATAAAGAATAATCGAACATTCGTTAGGCACGTTTAACTATAACGGAAGTAACAATATAATATATCAAATGATTACGGGAGATCATAATTAATTTCAACAAATTAATAATAATCGCAATATGCATAAGATACCCATCGTCTCATCATGCTAATAAGGAAAAGTCATCAGGATAATATTTATTATTACTAGACTTTGTGCGCGTCTACCATGGTATACGTGTCGCAGTTCAGTTTATGAAATAACGTTATGTAAAATTATTATAACCAGATAGACAATAAATCAGGCCGACAATGTTGATCATTTACCACAATACAAATAGATATATAATTATATAATAACAAACAGAATCATTCACCCCTCCCAAGTGCTGGACGTAAGAGCTTTAAGTTCCGCAAATGCTGTTACTAATCACAATCTCGTAGTGGCAAAAATAAGAGTCACGACATACCAAATAAAGAAAAAACAGAACGAAACAACCAGTAAACTCAATATGGAGGCACTAGCAAATTATTCTACGAAACATCTATACCAACAAAGGCTGAAACAGAAGATTGCAATAACGTGATAAAAAATGATGACGACGTGGAAATGGCATGGAATAAATTACGCACAAATCTACTAAATGCAGCCGAAGAAGCACTTGGAAGAAGAAATAAAACCAGAACCGGAAAACGAAACACTAAACCTTGGTTTAAACAGGAGATAAAGGACTTAGCAGCTGAAAAACGAAAAGCGTACCTGCAATACCGATCGAACACAATTACGTACGAGGTATATAAGGCGGTCAGAAACTGGGTCAATGCAGAAATCCAGTCAATTAAACGACAGCATTGGGAAAAATTCTCTGCCGATATGGAACACGACCTATATGGAGGACAGAAAAGAATTTGGAATATGCTGAAAAACAGAAAAAGACCAGTTAACGAATATATCCAAATTTCAAAGATCACTACTGAAGACTGGGAAAAACACTTTGAACAACTCTACAGTAATAAAGAGGAAAACACGGAGACCAAGGAGACACCCACAAATGAAGAAACACCACCAACTTGGCAGATACCGATCTAAAAAACAGAAAATCACCTGGAATAGACGAGATAACAAACGAAATGATCAAGTACGGGGGGGGGGGGGGGGTTGCACTCATGGGTGAATTAAAGGATTTTTACAATAAAATATTGTCTCTACAAAAAGTACCTTCAGAATGGAAGGACAGCATAACAATCCCAATTTTCAAAAAAGGAGAGAAAACAGACCTCAAAAACTATAGAGGAATTACCCTTCTAAGCACAGATTCGAAGCTGTTGACAAAAATATTGGCAGAAGAAGTGACTAGCACGGGAATATGTGAGGAGCAGCAAGGTTTCAGACACACGAAAAAGCTATTGAATTCAACAAACCGGCGTTCATGTGTTTCATAGATCTTACCCAAGCATTTGACAAAGTAAGACTAGAAGAAAGGAAAGTTCATCAGAATATTGTGTCCATCATCAGAGAGCTGAACACCGGCAATCACACACTCGTAAAAGCAGAAAATAGAACAACAAGGAGAATACCTGTCAACACAGGAATTAGACAAGGAGACAGCCTAAGCCCTATATTGTTTAACATCATCATGGATGAAATCATTACAAAAACAAAACAAAATGGAAGGGGATATCGAATGGGAAATGCAGAAATAAAAATAATATGCTAACGCTGATGATGCAGTGATAGTCTCCGAGGATGAAGACAACCTACAAAGATTCTTATACAAGTTCGAACAAATTACAAATAAATATAAAATGGAAATATCTACCCAGAAAACACAATCACTCACTATATCCAGAGAGCCCCGAAGATGCAAACTCGCCGTTTACAATCAAAGTGTAGAACAGGTGATGACCTTTAAATATCTTGGAGCTAACATGACGAGTAACAGGAATCTAAAGGAGGAAGTAAGAAATCAAACATCAAAAGCCGCTCTAATATCGGGGTACTTACGAGACATCATCTGGAGAAACCAGTACATGAGTATAGGGAGTAAAGTCAGAATCTACAAAACGTGCGTGAGATCAGTGATGACATACGCCGCAGAAAGAAGAGCGGAAAACACAACAACCAAACGCTTGCTAAGAACAACAGAAATGCGAGTCCTAAGATCCATAACAGGACACACACTATACGATATGAAAAGGAGTGAGGAAATTAGAGATACCTGCAAGGTTTCGGATGTTGAAAGATGGACCAGAGCAAGGAGAAGAGCGTGGAGAGACCATGTAGACAGAATGGCAAAAATCGCCAAACACCAAAAACCTAACAGCTCCAGACTCCCAGGAAGACCACCGAAGCGATGGTACGAAAGCTGGACATCATCATCCCAGGACTAGGAAGTTGAAGAAAAACACAGGACTCTGAGTCCTAACGTACGAGGAAGAAGAAGAAGAAGACGACAAATCAAATTGTAAGAATAAGGAAATATAACACAAAAAAACTATGAATATTAATTGAACCACACTAGTAAATAATATGTCTACCAGAGGTATACTGGTTTAAATTAGCAACGGTAAGCTATGCTTACACCTAAACAGTTCCAAAAATATTTATATCATTACCACGCCGTAAGAAGTAAAACACGCAAGCCGAAAATACTAATAACACACCATTAACATTATGTAGGAAGATCCCAAGTGTACCCTAATCTTATCTTTTCTGGTCTCTGCCGATATCACTTCCGGTCTTCTGCATGAAGGCTGATGCTGCTAGGCGCCTTGGGACCCATAAAACTCTCAATGGCATTTGAGGTAGTGCCTTTACCTCTAGGGCTGCAGTCGGTACCAAATATTACAATCAACCAGACTGATTAATAGCTACTTAATCTCGCTCGAAATAAAAACCCTAGCTACGTAGGTAGGGTTTTTGGTGGTGATGAGGAATGGGAGCAAGGCTCTCGCCTACAGGTAGGTACCCCCTGAGGAAAGAAACGGCGTATTCTGTTCCGGAATCCTCCGCACGTGGCCAGTCACCAAAAGAAATCTTGACTTCAGACAAAATCCAACTAATTCACAGTCAAATAATTTACTACACCAAACTGGTAAACCTATGCCAACTTCTCTAGCCCGAAATAAAATTATCCCGTTAAAGCGAATTAGAAATTCTTAAACTTGTATCAGGCCTACGCACTACCTCCACTTTGGAGTGTTTACCAAGAAAGAGAACGAGGTCAAGTCAAGATCGTCTACCTCGAACGCCAAGTTCAATGTTAAAGAGCCAGAAACAAATCGACCAATAGGCCCGCTTTATATTGTCCCGCGACACATGCAAAATACAATACGATGGTTGCCACCAAATTAAATAACATCTTCAATATGCAATAAATCGTACGTACCGTACCTAAAGCTGTATGATATTATGTATGGCTGGCAGGACAAAGAAAAACCGACGATAAAACCATTATCCACAATGACCAAACAAACAGAAACCACTTCATTCCGGCCGGCGGCCATTTTAAACTCCGGACATCAAAAACGCTAAACGCATAAATCCGCGGCGCAATGTTTCATGCCTAATCGGACCTTTAGCTAAGAGCCGGCGCCTCTGTTGGAACCAACTGCGAAGCAACCCGGGCGAAGTTGCCAAATTTAGGGCACGCAACGCAACCACCAAATCATCTTGCCTGCGTACATCAAGCGAAAGCTCAGTTAAGTCGCTTAACATCAAACGGATGGTAACATATCAACAAATTATGTTGTTTCTTGTTGGCTTGGTCTACAAACACATCAAAATCGCACGATGATCCCTTGACATGTACACCTGGCAGCATTCCAAGAGTACCCCTCAATTTTGACAACCAACAAGTCTGCTGTGGCTCTCTCATCTGAAGTTTGAAGGTTATGGCATCAGAAATAAACATTGACTAAAACTTTTCCTATTAAATATTGAAACAAATCGAGGAAAATAACCGACAAACTCCGAAACCAATATTTATGACATCCATGAAACTGTTTTATTGTATATTATCACCGAGAAGGTGATTATTCGAACAGGTAAGAGAATTATTGAATGTCTTGAAATAAACTGCTATAAATGCTATAGGCAATTATAGCATACTTTGAATGTTTTCTCGATAGCGATGGCCAGAATGCAGTAAGCTTTATTGATTGATTATGTGCTAAGCCAGTGAAAATGTTCATAAAGCCCGATCGATCCTATCAACCAGCCCGAGAAAATCAAGTTACGTATACGACTACAGAACTCTCA
>MU183446.1:122181-138888 GCA_016904865.1 Pissodes strobi
GCCTTAGAGACCATATCACAAACGAGAGTATTAGACAAAGAACTAAAGTTGAAGACGTCATAACACGCATAGCCCGCCTGAAATGGAGCTGGGTAGGACACGTTGCCCGACAGGACGACTTGAGATGGTCAAGACGCATCATTCAATGGAGGCCTCGCATACATAAACGCAGCGTTGGCAGACCATAGTTACGCTGGCTCGACGATATCAAAAATAAAGTGGGCAACAGATGGCATCAACTGGCACAGGACAAAGAGGCCTGGAAGAATATAGGGGAGACCTATGTCCAGGAGTGGACTGTGAAGGGTTGCTGAAATAAGATCAAAATAACCAGGTAATTTTGCATTCGAGCGTGTTGTCTTAGAAAAACTGCATTAGGTTATTTTCATATTTTGGAAAAAGAGCCCTCCACCTTCGGTGTGCGGCTCTTTCTCCAAAATATGAAAATGAACTCATGCAGTTTTTAGACAACACGTTGTCATACAAAATTATCGGTAATTTTGGTGCACTTGTGCAATTATTTCCTATAACAGAATTAGTTCAGGATAAATATTCAAATAGTGTTTGTGGAAATATCGGATTGTCGGGCAATTCCTTAGCAACCTTTATTTTGTTTTATATTATGAACTTTGACTAGATGTGGTGCCTAAATTGATAGTAAGGATGATAATAATAATTATAATAACGTATGCAACCAAGCGTTCAAGAAGAAAAGACATTTATTTGTGGCTCATATCAACTACAGAAAGGCCGTCAACTCAACGCTCTTGGAAACTCTGAGCATATATTAAATAAGCCCAACCATAATTGGTTTTCCCCATCACGTCATGGAAACCTGGCGTGTTATATTATAAAAAGAGAAATCTTTCAAAGCGAATCATTAAGTTCGCTGTGGTTTTGTCTTACTCTGGGCCTTCTGTTTAACATGTGGATTTAATATCAAAGGAAATGATAAGACTACACTTAAATTGATTCACTTGCTCTATGTAAATGATCTAAAGCAAATGGGGGCCACGAAGAAACAGTTAGAGATTGGTTACAATTTCTCAGAAGGAATTCAGGTGAAGCTTGGAATTGCTAAGTATCGCATCATTAATATAGTGCAAGCGGACGGATTCGGTACGATGAGGGAACAATTGAACTGAACCAATAGATATCCGGAAGGAAGCAACCATGGAAGATTAATCATCAGATAACGAAAAAGGAGATAACATCTGATTTTGAGAGGATAGTTACCAACTGTTAAATACACAACTGAAGATCAATTGCCTTTTTAAAGCAATCAACATTTATCGGTGGGTGATGCTTGGATATTTTTTTCTTCCTCGATAGAACGCAAGAAGAGGACAAAAGAACACTGCCAAACTGTGAATGAAAGCTCAAGGGTCGAAATTCCATAAAATGGACCTTCATGGGAAACATCCTCATGAACTGAACTGAACTGTTGGTTTGCCTAGGAAAGATTGTTCGCAGACACGGAATGCTTCTCATTATCAAGACAGGATGTCAACTTTTCCTTGCAGCGGAATATAAGGAGAGGTATGATAATGTTGCCAAGATTATTTATCAGGAACTAGCAATATTTTTCGGAATTCTCACTAACCTTATTACTAATCAATAGTTCTGGAAAACTGTGACTTCTGATTCTACTAAACTGAGCAGACGGTTATGTATAATAGACCAGATTTCACCCTCGTAAACAAATTCTCTGAGGTTGTAATCTTTAAAAATAAACAATTTCTCTGTTTGTTCCTTCTTTGCTAGATCAACTATCTGTAATGGTGGCACAATAATATTAAATAAACCCCACAAGAACATTGAGGAAATAGTTAATATGTCTATTGAATTACATTGCGAAATATTGGCTGTACGATTAATAGAATATAACCTTGTAATAATAGCTCTGTATAGGTCCCCCGATGGATATTTTCAGGTATTTTTAAATGTCATAGCTCGGGCATTAGATTTTATTTTTAGAAAAGGTTTTAAATACGTTACTGTGGTAGGCTTTTTTAATGTAATCTTTAATGCAAATAATCAGCGCAAACACGAACTTGTTGATTTGCTAAAAAGTAGTAACAGAAGGCAACAGACCCTATATAATAAGAAGTTATCAGAAACTGCTGAAATAAAACATGCAGTTCCGCATGGGCCCATACTCGGACCTCTTTCATTTCTCATCTACATAAATGACATATAGAACGCGTCTCCCGATCTAAATTTATGGTTGTTTGCTAATGACACTCCAGTAGCACAAAAAGGGAAAGACCTCCAGGGCCTGCTCCATTCTGTTGATCAGGATACTGCAAAATTGAGTGAATGGTTTGGCGCAAATCACCTGAGCATGAATGCTTCTAAGACGGTCAGTTTGACATTTAGACTGAGGGCAATCCAGGGTGGGAATCCTGAGGCAGCCAAATTTCTGGGGGCATTTTTGAACCCTGAGTTGAGGTTTGATGATCATATTGACTCGGTGGTGGATCATCTGACGAAGTAAACTTTTCTGCTTAAGAACCTATCCAATATATTGCCTTCCACCACGTTGCTTCAGCCTTTTCACGCTGTGTTCCAGTCTGTGGCTACGTACGCCATCTTGACATTGGGACACTCCCCAAGTGCTAGTAGGGTGTTTGTATTGCAGCGAAAGGCCGTACCAGAGAGAAAATAATTTAAAAGGAGAGGCGACAGCCTGTCAATCGATTATGTGTGCGCATGTCAAAGCACAAAGGGTATAATTGTCAAAATCAAAACATCTTCAGCCAATTTCAGGTGATCAGATGTCATTGTAATTAGCTTAAAATATTTTTCTTCTAATACTAAGTGGTATTGCTGTCAACGGAGCAGAGTCAAGGTCACCAAAACGGGGACACCAACATGAAAGGTGCCGACGCTTATTGTGTTTCTCTCTGGCAGTACACATCATTGCGGGTAAGGGCTTCAGAGAAGACGCCAGACCAACCTGAGCTGATACAATTCAAATAACACCTATCACGAACACTATATACGTAGAGGCAATGAAATCAGGATCTAATGTCTGAGACTCACGAGAACGCGTTTTTTCTTCAATTATTTTGGTCTTCTACTTTATAATAAACTTCCGCAGTATGTGAGGGAGCTTCCTGCTCTAAGTTTTAACAAAAAAATAGATTTTCTATTAAGTCGCGCTTTTTATAGTATTGAAGAATTTCGTAACAGTGACGTAGGTCTTCAGATGTGTTTTTAATTGTAACCAGTTTTAAGGGATTTTTTTTTTATTTTTTTATTAATGTTTCCTTTAAATAAAGTATATATTCTGTGTAAGTCATGTGTAGTAGATACTTAATATAGTCTATTTTGGATTTTGACTTAGGCTAGGTTATATATGTAACTTTGTGACGAAAGATGATACAAATTGTAATTTAATGAATAAAGGTCTATGTATCTATTTATCTATCTATTTGTAAAAGTGAAAGTACCCAAATATTCAAAGTCTGCTGAAAAGATTACCAAGTACCTAGAGTTGGAGATCAGATTGAATGTCGTCGAAACAGTGTCAATAATAATTTCATAAACTGCAGTTGTGTCGAAAAGACTGCAAAGAAATATCGTGATATTAGTGTTGACTTAAAGCTTTTACAAGCCAAGCCCATTCAGAAACAGCTGTCATGCTTTCTACTTTGGGGCCTGTTTGGAAGTTCATCGGAAATCCCCAAGAGCGGGAATATCAAAAAGGACCCCATAGCAGGGGAAGGTTTCCAGCAGAGCTTTATCTCTTTGATGCTTAACGCATTTGGGATTAAGCGAATAGTTCGAATGCCGAAAGGCATGTAAATAGGGATGACAGTAATAGTAGTAAAGCTCTTTACTTAGGATAGAAACTATAAGCATACAAAACAATATAGATAGAGATGCAGTATACCTACAGCAAAGTTGGTCTTATGCAATTATCCAGTAAAACAAATTATATATAGATATTGCAGTTGTATGATAGATGCTAGAAATACTCTCTTATTTACACCAAATTTGTAAATTTAATAGATAAGAAAAAATATACAGAAATAAGACGAAAATACACGTAACACTCTCAGGACGAATTGTATAAGGTTCCACTAATGTATATTCTGTGACTTTTGAGTTACCTAGATTTCCTGGATGTTTGTCTTTCCAGTGATAAATATGATCCCCAGCTCAAAGCACCACACATATTTAGAAATGACCACAAGGGCCATGCATCATTAATTAGCTACGTATCAAAAGTGGTTCAACATGGATGCATTTTGTCGCCTATATGCTTCAATCATTTTGTCAAAGAAATCTTTTTGTAGAACATGTGAGCATTGACATTAGAACGAATGAAATTTTGCTATGCGGATGACACCACAATTTTTGCCAATGATGTTCAAGATTTGCAAGGAGTGCTAGAGATATTATCCGAAATAGCGCAACATCATAACAAAGTAAAATTGATCTTTAGCAGTAGATAATAATTGGATAATGCAAATTCATTATATGGCATTTGACAGAGTTTGGCATGACGGATTGCTCAATAAACTACCGTCCTTCGGACTGCCAGCAGCGTCTCTCTGCAACTGGCTTGCCATTTTCCCTAAGAACCAATCTCTGGACGTTGCAATTGATGGATCTCGGACAGATTCACCATAAATACGGGAGTGCCTCAGGGCACAATACTCTGTTCCTTATCTATATTAATGACCTGTTAACCGAAATCAATAATCCTTTACAGTTTTACAGGTGATAGTACCCTTGTCTCCCAATTTAGATCTGAAAAACCTTTACCAGCGACTGACTCTTCGCACTGCAGACAGGAGCAGATTACAACAATTAATCAAGATCTGGAAAAGGTTCCAACTTGAAGCGACGGGAATATGATGCAATTTAGTGCTGCAAAAACCCAAGGAGCCACGTTTACCAAGAAAGCCAATACGGCGTGCCCTGACATCATTATGATAGGATCGATCATTCCTTCATCCTCGGCAATTGGACTACTGGTTGCCTCGGTCAACACCAATATGTCCTGGCATGATCATGACGCTAACATCGCAAAATCAGCCTCGCAGAAGCAGAAGCTTGGTGCGCTATTTCGCACCAACACCGCCGCAGCTACTCTCGCTCTACAAAGCTCAAATAAGACTGTGCCTAGAATATTGCTCACACTCTGGTGAGCCGCAATTAAGCACACCCAAAAGCTGCTGAATTCCATTCGAAAGAGAGTTGTGCGTCTCGTCGACTACCCGGAGTTGACTCAGCATCTGGATAATCCGGAACACCGCGGACGTGTGGCCGAGATCTCCCTGTTTGCAGATATTTTCACGACAGACGTTCCCAGGATTTGGCCCGCCCTGAGCAACGCCTGTCAGACAGTCGCGACAATCAGAGCGCACGCGTTCGTCGCCCAACTGGAAACACCTAGAAAGGACTCCTATGTCTGGCACACTGCGGAACTCACTCCCAGGACATATGTTTCCTCCTAATTACAACCTACAACTATTCAAGAACCATGTCAATCAACATCTTCGCATACACACCGCTCCTCGAGTGCCTTCGGATATCCCTTTAGTGTGTGTACCTCTGCCATAAAAAAATATAGATGAAGTAGCGTCAAAAGGGAGTGGTTATATCCACTTGAACCTATTACCATCTAAAAAAACTGGAACATTAAAAAACAAGATATTAATCCGATGAAATGACCTAATTTAACTGTAGTATGTATATGGAAGCATAAATTTTAGAAATTATAATTTAAAAATATGGCGGTCAACATTGTTTTGCTTTCCTTGTCGAGTTAATTTCAAAATAACGCTGAAAAGCCAGACATGAGAGTTGCTGTGACAGAAACAAGCACGCAAATTTAAAGTCCCAGGATCCTGTAATGGGAAAGCATATCAGAGCCTATGCAATATGCATATTTAATATTAATAATACCCCTCATGAAGTTTTTTAAATATAATTCCATGAAATGGGTCATTTTTAAATTGATTTGATTTTGAGACAAATAAGACTTGATTAATATCTGTTGCTTATAAATACAATATAGTCGCATCTAAACCTCATGTGCCATGATTTTACCGAATGTGATCATGTTATTATTTTTCCTGGGATAGGGATCGAAATTTGACTGCTAATAAAGGTATTTAGGGTTTTAAGATCTATTTGCTTTTTTAAGATTTCTATTTAGGTCTATTAAAACTAAATCAATTCAAATTATTGAAAAAACTATTTTTAAATAAAATGTTAAATTATATAAATCAAAGATAGTCAATGTCAGATAACAGATCGTCGCTCTTATCTTCGCCATCTAAATTGGTCACTATGACGGCGCTTGTATCTGAAGCATCGCATACTCTAATTACTTCCCAAGCTTCTAGGATATCTTTTTGGGTGTGCCGAATGAAGTTCTGCCAATGAGCAACTGTTATTTTACCAAGAACCTTTTCCCACGTTGCCGAAACTTCAGAAGATGCTCCTTTTAAGTCTGCAATATATATTGGTCATATTTTCTTTTGAACTCTGTCCAAACCATTTCAATGGGGATATATTGACAATGATGTGGTGGGAGGAGGAGAACCATATGACCATAAGATTTTACATACTCGTTAAAAAAAAAATTTTTCTACCAGATATCAGATTTGAACCTTCATAGCTGTCTCTGGAAAGGCAATACTTTTTTACGCAAAGCCACAAAATTAATCTTTTTTTGATTCAAGATTTTCGTGGCAAATTAGCAACACGTTGATATTTGAAGCATTTTTCGAAATTTTGGCGGTTCATGGTAGTTCTCTTCGTCTCGCTATTAAAGGCTATCTAACCGCACGTTAGCCAAAACGTAAAATAATGTTGGGGCGCAACGCTGAGTTGTCTAAAATAATAAAATTCGCCGACAAAATTGGAATACACATTATAAAAAATCTTTAAAAACGCACTGTTACATGGAAACTTTCGATAAGCAGGTAAAAGGGGTTGTCCCGGGCGCTGGTAATATGGAGCACACTTATTTACGTTTCCTTTTAATACATTTTTCCAATGTGTGAGATCGGAATTTTAATAGTTTTTGTCGCACCCACACATCAAATGGGAACTTTTTCATATAAAAAAGCCCGCAGCAGGAAGCAGGGAGGAGTCTAAACAATCCACTTGTTATGGCTAGAGACTGCTTCAATTCCACTCGCCAAAGCTTGAGACTGTTTTCCCCTTCAAATTTTCACATATTTTCATATTCACTCATTTTGGCTAGACACCAGTCCAATTCCACTCGCCAAAGCTTGAGACTGGATTACCATTCAAATTTCTACATATTCTGATATACACTCCCTTCAGCTACACTTTGTATAGTTACTCAATTATCCGAGAAATTGAGTACCTCAGTAATTTTCCTGAGTCAAATAAAATGAAGATCAAATCCTAAAACCCTAGCCACAGGCGCAGCTCGCAGGGGAGTCGAGACGGCTTCCTTACAGATAAGTAAATTCGTTGGATTTACTTTTTTTTACGATTTAATCGCTAGCAAAGAAAATACTACTACGAATAGAAGGCTTATTCAAATGGCAATCTGTGAATCCGTCCGGAGACATCAATGCCCCGAATATAATATGAGGTAACCCTCGTGTCGCCGGCCGGAACGCGACGCAGTGTTACCAAATGTCCTCACTTATACCGACTCAATATTATTTTATTATTTCGCATTTTCCAAGGCAAGTTGTCATAATCCCAAACCGATGGGGCAGAAATTTTGCGTACGTATTTAGTTTGAATAAAAATGCAAAATTATCGTGTTTTATGCTGGTAAAGACCATATTTAGGAGAAGAATTTTAAATTTAAATTGTATCATGCTGAAAATTTGCATACGTTTTTAGGTCCGGAGACATTGTAAAATTTTTATAGTATTTTTGAGCTGGAACAGACCCGTATTCAGGAGGGGGGGCCAAATTTTAAATTTAAATTGTATTGAGCATTAAATTTGCACACCTTTTTTTGGTCCGGAGACATTGTATAATTATTATAGTATTTTTGAGCTGGAACAGACCCGTATTCAGGAGAAGGGGGCCAAATTTAAAATTTAAATTTTATCGAGCATTAAATTTGCATACGTTTTGTGGTCCGTATACATTGTAAAATTATTATAGTATTTTTGAGCTGGAACAGACCCGTATTTAGGAGAAGGGGGCAAATTTTCAATTTAAATTGTATCGAGCATTAAATTTGCATACGTTTTTTGGCCCGGAGACGTTGTAAAATTATTATAGTATTTTTGAGCTGGAACAGGCCCATATTTAGGAGGAGGGGGCCAAATTTTCAATTTAAAGTCTATCGAGCTCTAAATTTGCATACGTCATGTCCCTCAAGAATGTAAAATTATCGTGTTTTTAAGCTGGTACAGGGTCGTATTTAGGAGGAGGGGGTCAAATTATGAACTTAAATTGTCGTATCAAGCTGAAAATTTGCATACGTATATGGGCCGAAATCAATATAAAAATATCGTGGTTTTAAGCCGGGACATGACCGCATTTGTGAAATTATCATATCGAGCTGAAAATTTGCATAGGTGGGTATAGGTCCGGAGACAACGTAAAAATACTACATGTATAATAACAACATCCATGATTATTACTCTATTCCTATAAAATAGAATATATTATATTATTAAATACCATAAAAATAAAAAGTCGTAAATACATTATGTCGGCATTTTATGGATTATCTAATCTTATTCGGCAAAAACTGTAACATGGGTACATAATATTTAAAACTATAAAATTCAGTATTTTTTTGAGCTCGAAACATAAATAAGTCAGAGGGGGCAACATTATACGTAAACAATCTGTACAATAAATTAACCAAAGCAGAGGAGCTAAACTGCCAAACGTATTAAAGTTTTGTGGTAAATACCTAAATATTCGACAAGTACTTTTTTTTAAGTAAGAAAGTGTTTTTGAAAACGTACTTTACTATTTTAGTTCTTAAAAATTGTGAGTTTGAAAATCTGTCGAAATCTTACCTGTAATATTTACCTATCTAAATTGTTTTATTATTGTCAAAATATATTTTTTTATTGATGTTTAAGGTTGTTTAATTTTTGCTGCACTTTTTGTTTGTTTTTATCTAATGTCCATTTACAAAACATATAACTGTCAGTTACAACCATCTGTTCAATTAATAAAACTTTGTGTCTGTAACAATTATTATTTTTATCAGCCAACCAACGAACATTTTTTGCCAAAATTTTGTCTGTTATTTTTACCGCAAGGTACTCTCTCGACTCATACAGATTAAAATATTTACGAAAATATAAAAATGATTTTTGGACAATAACAACTATGTCATCTTTTGGTACACAACTAAAGACTCTCCAGATTTTCCTCCATAATCTTTAAATATTTGCTTTGAATCCTTTAAAAGTGTAATATTACTTTTATTGCAATTCTCAAAATTATTTTAGCAATCTAAATAGTTAAATTTATTTTTTATTCGTTTAATAAGATACCCTGTATAATAAGTGACAGCACATTCTTCCAAAGGTGTTGTGTATGTTGCGTTTTCAATTAATACATTTTCAACACTAGTGGATTCCGCATCAGAAATGTCATCTTTACTTTCAAGACATTTAAAATAGTTATTTTCCTAACAAGTGCGCAAAGTGGTACTTTTCCGCACGCGACTGATGTTGACCGAACGACGCCAAGCGGAGTTCGGTCAATCTGTCAAGTGCGGAGAAATCACGTTGCGCCAGTGTTAGGAACAATATTTTTTCTACGGGCGCGGTCCAAACAAGCACAGAATAATAATGACCCGTATTTAAATAAAAGAAAAAGTATCTGTCAGTTATACCTACTGTTGCTTTACATGACTATTATTGTTGACCTGACATGACTTAAAAATATGGTTTTTTGATTTAAGTTGTAATATCGCTAATTACGGGAGCTTTGAGAGAAAAGGGAATGATTAAGAGTTAAAACGGTTTTTTTTTATGTTGCATAAATAATTCGATCAATCACATTTTTCTTCCACGTGCCAGGATACATTCTGGTAAATCTTGGGGTCATTAGAACTATCCATTTTCTTAAGGCTTTCTAGCGAAGCTGAGGATTATGTTTTTAGGGATACTTCGTTTTACACCTAGATTTGTGTAAAATCTGTCAATCTGACAATTGTTGAGTATTGTTGCTTGATATAATTTTTTACTGCTATAGAGGATTTCAAAATATATGGTTTTTGGTGTAAGTTACAATATCGCGAATTACGGAAGCTTTTAAGGAAAAGAGTATAATTATGACTTAAAACGGTTTCTTATACAGGGTGCTACAAATTCGTTTCTTTGTATGGGTATCTCGAAAACCGTAAGAGATACGAGGTCGGTTAAATTGGGGCAAAGTTGCGCAATTTAAGGGTGATTGACATGCCGTCGAGAAATTTAGAAAATTCCGTCTACTTCCGGAGATATCCGTAAAAAAACGAAAATCATCTATTTTATTTTTATTTTTTCCCGCCTTTGTTTGAAGAGATAAAGTAAAATAAATGTCACATTCTTATTGCCACTTTTTCTCGTCTGCAAGCTGGCGGTATCAAATTTTAAATCCGACGTTTCGCTTTCGGGCCCCCTTCATCAACTTAATTTTTTTAAATACGGACCAGGAATTTTTATCTACTTTTTAAAAAGCCTTTGGTCTCCTAAAACCAACGATGTATCGCACTTATCAATAAATCAACAAATTTAGATTTTTTCCATAAGAGATAATGTGTTAGACAGAGATGGGGCGATCTTTTCTGACCCGATTTCACTTATGACAATATTTGTTACCACTATTGGACAAGTGTGATACATCGTTGGTTTTGGGAGACCAAAAGCTTTTTAAAAATTAGATAAAAAATCCAGGTCCGTATTTAAAAAAATTAAGTTGATGAAGGGGGCCCGAGAGAGAAACGTCGGATTTAAAATTTGATACCGCCAGCTTGTAGAGGAGAAAAAGTGGCAATAAGAATGTGACATTTATTTTACTCTATCTCTTCAAACAAAGGCAGGAAAAAATAAAAATAAAATAGATGATTTTCGGGTTTTCACGGATATCTCCGGAAGTAGACGGAATTTTCTAAATTTCTCGACGGCATGTCAATCACCCTTAAATTGCGCAACTTTGCCCCAATTTAACCGACCTCGTATCTCTTACGGTTTTTGAGATACCCATACAAAGAAACGAATTTGTAGCACCCTGTATTGCATAAAAAGTCCAAAAGCATAAAGTTTCTAAAAATATATGAACATTTTCTTGTCTCTGATGATTTTAGAGAATTTTACTTTCCCGCACAATTTCCCGCATAGCGTGCGGGAAAGTACTACTTTGCGCAATGAGTAGCGTGCGCAAAGGAGCTACTTTGCGCACGCTCGTAGAAAAAATTCATTGTCAGCGCTGTTCTTGTTTTTTGATGTTGTATTAGTAGATAACAATATTTGCCTGTCAAAGTCCTCTTTACAATCGGAATATTGTGACGGTTTTAAAAGGCTAGTAATGGTTTCTATTCTAAAAGATAATCGAAATGATTTTGCGGGTGGATTTAAATTTCTGCCTAACGACACCGAAAATATTAAAAAAAAAATCTTGGTTTAACCGTTTTATAAGAATAAAACCATTACCATCACTTTTTTCAGCATAATTACCGCGTTGATTGTTTGTACAATACCTTGAAAACAAGGAGGTCTAGATTCATTTGTTTTTTTTGTTACTTTAACTAAATTAGTGAAAATATATTTTCCTTTCATAAGAGTCATTGTTCGTTAATTCAAAACTTGTGCTATTTTTCCTATATTATCTTTTAAGCTCTTTGAAAAAAATAAGTGAGTATCGGAAAGCAGCGAAACAAAAGCAACATGGATTTTTTCTAATGGATCACCCTATATATTTTACGCTAAAGAGAAAGATATTTTCCTCTTGCTTTCAAAAATATATAATATGTTGACATTCAGAGTATAGTCAAAAGCAGTCATATCGTGCGGGTCCAAAGGTCACATTTCTCATTAATTATCATGCCTTTGACAGATTTTGCATGCAAAATCGGCCATAAATGAAGTTTTTAATGAAAATTGTGACCTTTGGACCCGCACAATAAGATCGGTTTTGACTATAGATGTTTCAGAAATATTACACATAATAATACACATAATTACACATATTACTCACATAATTGCTAATGGCTAACCAACGTTTTCGCTTTATTATTGTTATTATATTGTTAGTATCTCACTTTTCTGGAGCTGTCAAATTAGAACTTGTCAACGTGGTTGACCGAGGCAGCCATTTGCGATTATGTGAGTTTCAAACTTGAATATTTCTGAAGCATCTACTCTGAATGTCAACATATTATATATTTTTATTCTATCGGACGAAAAACGACACCTTTCCGATGTGTATTTTCACCGCAAAATTCATGATTCCAGTATATTGTATTCGTCGCTTGGCAACATGCAATAACTGTACATGCAGGAATAGAAAATAACTGTCCGGGAATATAACATTTCCGGCCTAGGACGGGAATGTAATATTTCTGTCCTATTCAAACGCCTTGTTTGTCAGATCTGACGTCTATCAAAAATAACATTTAGCTGTAGTTTCCGTAGTTACGTAATAGACTTCAAGCTCGCTCGATTCAAAACTTAATATTATGTTGAGTTTAAATTTAAAACACCGTTTTTATTTAGAGTAATATTTAGCTCTATTTTTATAAGTACGTATTCTACTTCAATCGGATAAAAAGTAGCATGTGCAACTAGTAGGAAAAGTATATTCCTGGACTCCTGTGTTGCTGGCCTCGGCTGCGCCTCGTCCAGCAATTACCACAATCGCCCGTCCAGGAATGTTTTGCTTTTCCTCCTAGTTACAGCATATACTATTTTGAAGCCAGGAGGAAAAGTTTTTCTTTTTAGCGTAAAATATACAGGGTAGTCCATTAGAGAAAACCCATGTTGCTTTTGTCACGCTGCTTTCCGATACTCACTTGTTTTTTTTTTCAAGGAGCTTAAAAGATAGTAAAGGAAAAATAATACAACTTTTGCATTTACGGTTTTTTTTTTGGTAAGGAATCACCCTGTGTTACTGGTGAAGCAAAAATATAGCATTAAAAGGCATTTCGTACATTTTACCCACATTTTACCCTAACTTAATGAATTACACTCGCGTTTAATCACCGAATATTACCAACATAAAGAAAGATTTCACTGGGGTCTAAAAAATAGTTAGGGTGTCTTGGAAAATCTGGGAAATCCCGCGGGTTCAGATAGAACACGAAAAAATAACATGACAAGTTTCTATAATTTTCTTCCTACCGGCCATCCCTACGGAGATATGGGCTCCCAAAGGACGCCGCTGGTTTTAGGTTTTTCTTGAATAACTTTTAAAGTACTCAAGTGTAGGTAGGTTAGTAAAAATTTAATATGATAACACTAGTAGGGACCTCTTAAAATAGGGCCCTTAAAAGATATTTAGCTTTTTTAATTTACCAGGACGGACTCAGGTTTACAGCTTAATGCGTATATTCTTAACACCCTGTATGATAACGACCAAAAAAATATTTATGGGTAGCATGAACCTTAAGCTATAGAAAAGGTATTCTTGTTCAATATCGATAAAACCGTTTTCGAGTAAAAAAATTATAAAGAAATTAATGTTTTATTTTTTATTAAGAAAATCGACTGATTTTTTCGGATTTCTTTTTTTTTGGATAACAACTCAAAAAACGGTTTATTTTATCGCTCTTGAACGGGAATACTTTTTTATAGCTTAAAGTTCAAGCTATCCAAACATTTTTTTGGGTCTTTATCATACAGGGTGTTAAAAAATAAGCACTATGGTGTTAAAATTAGTCCGCCCCTGGTAAACCAAAGAAGCTAAATATGTTGCAAATATTTTAAGGAGTACTTACTAGTGACCTTTATACTAAATTTTTATTAATTTATGTCAAGTACTTTGGAGACTATTCAAGAAAAAACGATTTCTAGCGGCGTCCTTTAGGGGCCCATATCTCCGTAGGGAGGGGAAAAAATATAGGAACTTGTCCCGTGTTCTATTTGAACCCGGGAGATTTCTCACAGTTTCCCGGACACCTTGTGCATTCCGTTCACATATTAAAGTCCTCCCCAGTGTGTCATAAAAAAAATGTGTTGGCCAACCTGAAATCGCCAAATTATATACTTTTTACAATGATGCGCGTAAATAACTTAGCACTCATAATAAATTATTTGTTCACATCTAACCAATGAAAATGTAATAGTACAGGTAATAGTTGTTAGGTTCGAATTTATCTTAACTTTAAGATGACGTTGTTTGGCAACGATGTCTATAATTATTGTTGAACAAAAAAAACTTTATTTCTAAATCTTTGACAATAATGAATAAAATAAAGCATTTGCTTTTGCTCTTTACCTATCCTTGTTGGATGTTCGTAATTTGTATGTTTATTTCAAAAAAAAAAAAAATAAGTAAAAGCGTTTGCCTAAATTTTATGCATATCACCCATTGTCAATCATATTATACAGTGGTAAAATGTTAAATATTGGCATAAATGGCCAGCATTTGAAGCCATACCTAGATTACAATTTAATATCTCAAAATCTCAATAATAATTATTTTAGGTTTACGTAAATGAAAACTGCTTTTCGCCTACTCCTGCACGCTTGCTACTCAAGTCGCTAGTCGCTACTGCGTGACAACACGAGACGACCAACAAATATTTTCCTAGTAGAATTATCTATTATCTTTGACGCCGCGCCGGGCAAATTTCAACCGCACAAATTTGGCAACGTGGCCGGGCACGCGGTCGCTTTTACGGCGAGATTCGCTCGATGGAAGCAGGCTCGAAAAGTCTGCTTCCATAGGAGATACAAATTTTTTACATGGGATGAGTTTTCTATTGTGTACTATAATATTCTTTGTCGCTAGGCATCATTTTAAGGGAGGGTCGAAATTTTAAAACTAGTGTTGTAGTGTGATCAGATTCTCGTAAGTTGCGCGATTTTGATTAGGTTTCGGACTGGGAGGTGATTGTGACCAACCTTAACCCTCTTATCTCCGAATAACAAGTTGGACTAATACTGTTAAGGTCCTTAAAGACTCCTTCGGGACAACACCCCAAAAGAATCTTGTGACGTATTCTCCGCGGGGTTATCTTGAAAATGTATATATATTATATACGTCCTGGCCAGATCTTACCCGCTACGCTCCCAACTTTTTATGAATTTTCTTTAGTAGGTCCATATATACTAGGTGGTATGCATATGTTTCCCGTAGCAATGTAAATGTATTGAGCGTAGAGCACAGTGTTGGGCACATACTTTGGATATGTTTTTTTTATTAAACGGTCACGGCTTGCTTCTTGGTTCGAAGGCCTGATTGAAATGTCGTAACTTAATTCTCATAAATATTTTTTTCTTTCTTATGTACATTTTTCCTTTAATAGATAAAGTAAATTATTAAGTATTAATTTTTAGTATATGTTAACTGTTCTTTTATGTAAATTAATACTGCGTTTTCGTTAAACAGTACAAGTAAGGAAAATAGATGTATAAAGAATGACTACTTGGGTTTTATTGCCAGTATTGACTGGCCACTTAAGAAATTGTAATCATTCAAGATAATCGATTAACAAACATCTACTTTAGAACCTACTACCAAACAACGTCAACTTATCAGGGTCTTAGCCGACAGTGGCGATAAATCATTCACCATTGTTACGATCATGTCCAAAGAGCCTTGGCTTTTATGTCCAACGAATATGCCTTTGGGGCAGGGGGCGTTACAATAGGACGAAAAAATTAGGTAAATTTAAACCAATTTGCACTAAAAAGGTTGGCATTGATTATCTCCAAAGAGCAGCCGGGGTATTTGGAGCCACCTAAGAAAAAACTGATAAAAAAAGTTTACGCAACTGTTGACGTTCGGTTTTCTAGATAAAAACCTAAAACCTAATATTTTATGGATTACAAAAAAGACCATAAGCATTTTTATGATTTTTTTATAACGCACCTCTAGATTCAACCAAAAATTTCATGTTTTTCACTTATCGTATTAAAACAGCACAATTTGCACCATCTATTGAAATCTAGTTAAAGTAAGACAAAATTCTAAATACACAGCAAGTAATTTGACTCCCCCATATGACCAGTTTGTATTTTTGAAGGAGCTTCCGCTCTGCTTTCGGTCGAGTAAGCGCGCGTTTCGTAGCGGCTGCTTTATTTTGGGCATACACATGGCTATCGTTAAGTGACCGTGGTCTCTCCCCGAAGAAGCATCGGGAGTCCTATCCAGAAGAAATACTCATTCACGTCGGTTCTCAGGCCTGGGGAGACCGGATGTCCCCGTGGGACCATTTCTGTCTGTGTCTGCTAAGATTCGGCTTAGAGCCACTATTTTCTATTTGGTAAAAGTAATTGTTGTAAAACCGGGAATCACCAGAGGCACAGGCCCGCCATACTGGAGATTCCTACCAACAAGGCCCCTCACACTGGAACGACGTGTAACTTATGCAGGAGGGTCGCCCTGCCTATAATTAAGCGCCAAAAGAGGGGTGGAGGTGGCTGAATCACTTCCGCTTCGTTCTCGGTTGTTGTTTCGGGTATTGGTTCTCCGTCGCCATATTGGGTGTCCGTGGCAAACGTTCAGGGACCGTTTATACCTTAATATATATATATATATATATATATTCCTTAGATCGTACAAGATCTAAGG
>MU183446.1:144298-166489 GCA_016904865.1 Pissodes strobi
GAAAACTTTTTTATTATTGGTTTCTCAGAAAATTTTATTCTTGATAAAAGTTGGTGCTTGCCCCAAAACAGTAAATGAGTATTTCAAATTTTCCGTACTGCTTTTAGTGCGGGCGCAAATGTCATTTTTCCGAAATCGCGTCAAGAGTAAAGTACCTTAATTTATAAAGATACAGCAAAATCTTATAAAGAAAAGTTGTTCCAAATTAAAAAAGTAATCTAAATATGAAATTTGAGTTTAGTACATCAACTTTTAATTTTTCTTTTTTTTTCTCTCGATTTGTTCTTAAACGTTACGCCACTGGAGAATGTTTTGTTCTTTTGTTATTAGTATACTTGCCAAGTAACTTCAAAATTTGTTTAGGATAAAAATTAGTTACATAGTTGCATAATGTTGCAGTTTTTCCAGAGATGATAGCCAGTTTAGGCATCAGTGTGTTGCAAACACATTTAAACACTTTCGATTCAAAAATTTTTCCACTCAAAATCATGAATAGACCCAACTCTTTTCATTTCATGTAAAACAACTAATAATTTATTTATCTTTTGCACCCGATGAGTAAAATATGCCCAAGTATCCTAAAAAGCCATATAAAATATTTGGTCTTGAAGAGTAGGCCATGCATTTGGAATAAAAACAAATAAATCGCAATAATTTTACTTCGCTCTGTAATAATTATTGTTGACAATTATTTTGGACCAAAATTGTTTAAATGTGTTTTTTAATGGCAGTGGCACACACACTAAAGGTAGACCCTATGGCGCTCGACGAGCGGTGTGTGTGCGAAGATGTTGATTGACACGGCTCTTGAATATTTGTAAGTTGTAATTAGTGGGAAACAGATGTCCTGGGAGTGAGTTCCACAGTGATGCAGTGCGCCAGACAAAGGAGTTCTTGTAAAGCGATGTTCTAGGTGTTTCCAGTTGTACGACGAACTGGTGCGCTCTTGCCGTCTGTCGTGACTGTCTGACAGGAGCTGCCAGAGGCGGGATGAGGCGGACCAAATCCTGGGAACATCCGCCGTGAAAGTATCTGTAAAACAGAGATATATCGGCTACATGTCTGCGGTGTTCCAGACTATCTAGATTCCGGGTCAACTCCGGGTCGCCGACGAGACGCACAGCTCTCTTCTGAATGGAATCCAGCAGCTTTAGGGTGTGCTTTGGTGCGGCACCCCAGATATGTGAGCAAGATTCTAAGCACGGTCTTATTTGCGCTTTGTAGAGCAAGAGCAACTGCTGCGGTGTATAGAGTTTTTTGTTGCGAAATAGCGCACCAAGCTTCTGGGAGGCTGATTTTGCGATGTTAGCAACGTGGTCATGCCAGGACATATTGCTGTTGACCGAGACACCCAGCAGTCCGATTGACAAGGATAAAGGAATGGTCGATCCTGCCATAACGATGTCAGGGCCCGCTGTACTGGCCCTCTTGGTAAACGTTGCTGCTTGGGTCTATGCTGCATTGAACTGGACCAACTTTCGGTCGCCCCAAATTTGAACTTTCTCCAGGTCTTGATTTATTGCCGTAATCTGCTTCTGTCTGCGGTGATGAGTCTCAGTCGCTGGTAAGGGTTTTTCTGATCTAAAGTGGGAGACAAGGGTACTGTCATCTGTACAACTGTAAACAGGATTATTTGTTTCGGTCAGCAGGTCATTAATATAGATGAGGAACAGAGTTGGTGAAGGTATTGCGCCCTGAGGCACGCCCGCGTTGATGGTGAATGTGTCCGAGATGTGTCCATCGACTGCAACGTGCAGAGATCGGCTCTTAAGGAAACTGGCAAGCCAGCTGCAGAGAGAGGCTGGCAGTCCGAAGGACGGTAGTTTGTTGAGCAGTCCGTCATGCCAAACTCTGTCGAATGCCTTTGAAATATCCAACGCAATCGCTCGAGACTCTCCGTAGTTCTCAATTGCCCTACTCGATATATGAGTGACATGGGCCAATATATCTCCTGTCGATCTCTCTTTGCGAAAGCCGTATTGATTATCGCTGATTATTTTGTTGTTCTCGAGGTACTTGAGTAGTTGCTGTTTGACTGCACGTTCCATTACTTTGGAGATTATTGGAAGCAAGGCAATTGGACGATAGTTTGAGGGCATGGTTTTCTTGCCTTTTTTGGAACAGGTTGCACTCGAGCGACTTTCCAAGAAGATGGGTAAATACCTTTTCCGTAAGACAGAGAAAAAGTTTGCAACATACTGATACCTAAACTGGCTTTTATCTCTGTAAAAACTGAAACATTATGTAACTAATGTCTACTTTAAATAAATTTTGAAGTTGCTTGGCAATTATACTAATAACAAAAGAACAAAGCATTCACCGATGGCGTAACGTTTGAGAAAAAAATCGAGAAAAAAAAGGGAAATTAAAAATTGATGTACTTAACTCAAATTTAGATTACTTTTTTAATTTGGAAGAACTTTTCGTTACAAGATTTTGCTGTATCTTTATAAATTAAGGTACTTTACTCTTGACGCGATTTCGGAAAAATGACATTTGCGTCCGCACTAAAAGCAGTACGTAAAATTAGAAATACTCATTTACTGTTTTAGGGCAAGCACCAACTTTTATGAAGAATAAAATTTTCTGAGAATCCAATAATAAAGAAGTTTCCCATATGTTGCATACTTTTTTGGACACACTGTACATATACCTATATCTTGTGATATTTTTCTTGAACCATAATATATATTGTTAATTGGTTTTTCTTGGGTATAGGTTCATTTCTTAAATAAATGACGTTTTTAGGTAGTCATTTATATTTAAAAACAATACAACAAGTTGACGTTTCGGCAGGTGCCCCTTACCTTTTTCAAAACAGACTAAAATATTACAAAAGAACAGAAATTAATATCTGTGCGAGTGGAATAATAAAACAGTTGTGACTTACCATGAAACGTAAATTATTCCGTCAATACAAAGTACATTTCTAACAAAAATTGTCAAAAGTTACGACCACATAACAAATTAAAATTATAATAATATAAAACGCTACCAAGGAGTCTTCCGTGCAACTTTATTTTAAATACTAATCTACGTCTGATAGTGCGATTTTGTACTGTAGTTCTCCATTCTTTTGTCTCGTAAACAAGGCATAAGAACTTATAATGGCTAAAATAACTTGAGATCTGCAAAAAATTATCCCCAATATTAATTTGTATTTTTACACCTTATGGTTTTTGACGCTATATCAAATTGAAATACATTTTATTTAAGAGGTTTCTTGTCATTTATGGCATTGTTATTATTTTTAATCTCAATGAATTCGTAGATTTCCCGCATCTTTTTGTGTTGTTCGGTCTTCAAAATTTTGGTTTCATCGAAATTAAATGCGTGTTTCTCTTGTGCTTCATGTTTTGTAAGCGTCGTCTGATTTTTTTTGTCGTATTTATATGACTGTACTCTAGATTGCAGGTATTGGCTTGTTTGGCCGATATATACTCCACTACAATCCTTGCATGGAATTTCATATACAACATGAGTTTTTTTAAATTTTGGAATTTTTTTTTTAATTTTGTAAAATGTCGATCTAATAGATTGTGACCTCTGTGAGCAATTACTATATTATAGTTT
Organism: Pissodes strobi; assembly: GCA_016904865.1. Classification (NCBI taxonomy): domain Eukaryota; kingdom Metazoa; phylum Arthropoda; class Insecta; order Coleoptera; family Curculionidae; genus Pissodes; species Pissodes strobi. The sequence goes on from MU183446.1 coordinate 147,872, forward strand.
GAAAATAAGTGTTTTAACTGTTGGGATAACCCCTGTATGTATGGAATTGTTAAATACTTGTGGCTGGTATTTTTGTCACTATTTTTATTTTTATTTTTGTTTGAAAGGTGTCCCATACTATTGTAAAATTTATGTATCCTTGTTTTGAACACGACATCAACTAACTTTTTTGGGTAATTATTTATAAGTAATGCTTCTTTTGCCTTTGCTATTGATTTTTGCCTGAATTCTGTATCTGACAGTTGGATAGCTCTGTCTGCCAGGCCTATGAGGACGGATGTTTTTTGTAAGAGTGAATGATGAGAATTATAGTTTGTGTACCTAGAAGACCATGTCTTTTTAGTGTACCACTCTGTTCTGATTGTATTGTTCATTTTATGTAAGGTTACATCTAGAAAATTGATTTTGTTTTGGTCTTCGGTTTCGAGTGTAAACTGCAATTTCTCATGATAATTGTTGAACATTGATAGCACATATTCTGCTTTATCATGGGGAACCGAAGTGATACAGTCATCTACGTATCTAAAAAAGAATGGTAAATCAATGTCTAGTTTCGATATGACATTTTCCTCCAAATCCTCTAAGACAAGTTGAGCAATTACACTCGAAATACTTGCTCCCATTGTACAACCCTCTATCTGTTTATAAATGTTGTCCTTATACAAGAAGTATGTAGAATTCAGGGTTAATTCAATAGCTTCCTGAAAATCGTCTAGTGGAATATCAGTGTTTTAATATGCTTCCATTTCTTTTTAATTATATCTTTTGCCAAATTTAAGGGTATATTAGTATATAAGGATATTACGTCAAGAGAGATCAATTTATAGTTTTGTGGTAGTTGAATATTTTTTATTTTGTATTTAAAATGTGATGAATCCTTTATATAGTATTGATTTTTGTTTATTATGTTTGAAATTATATTTTTTAAGAATTTTGACACAGAAATTATATGGGGATTGGATACAAGAAACTATTGGTCGTAGATGAATCCCTGGTTTGTGCAGTTTGGGCAAACCGTATATTCTTGGTGGTACAGCGTTATGGGTCTTCAGACTATTAAGCTGGATTTATAGATTCACATAACATAATCATAGCATAGCATAAGCACATAAGCAATAAATGGTTGGTTTATAAATGGGCTTGTGTTATGTTGCGTCTGAGCCGTAAAGCGAAAATACTAACCTTACAAATTTCATAATTTTGTTTCATTTTTTCAGAGAAGTGTATTATAGAATTTTATGTATATTAATTTATGAATTCTTACCATTTTCAAAATAAAACGCATACAAAAAGCCAAAACACCGAACTTTATTGAATATCGCATATTATCTCATTCTCTCAAAAGGTACACAATTATAATTCTGTGTTTTCATTGGTCGAATATAAGCACATAGCATAAGAAGTTGAATGTTGGTCAACTTATTTTGTCAAGCTTATGTTGTGTCTTATGTTAAGTCGATCTATAAATTACCTGACTTAAATTTGAATGTTTAACTTCTTATGCTTATGTTATACTTATGTTATGTCAATCTATAAATCCAGCTTTAACGGTGTCCGGCGATATGTAACCCTTTCTATCCCACTTGGCGATTAGATTGTTATTTTTTTTCTGATATTATTTTGTTGGGTCGGTTTTCATTTGTTTGTATGTTGAAGTGTCCTTTAAGAGGTCATTCATCTTGTTATCGTATTCTTGTGACTCCATAATAACAGTTTTGTTGGTTTTGTCAGGCTTTAGTATGATCAAATTAGGGTTTTCTTTTAAAAAATTTGATTGTCTAGTTATATTTTTATTTAATTTTTTATTCTCAAAACTTAGCTTGCTTTTATTTTTAAAATTAGTTAATATATTGCAACACTTCGTTCTAATTTTGAGATATGGAATTTTCTATTAATTTCAGGAGTTGGTACGTCCTTAGGATATTGAATAGGTACAGCGTAATTTGTACCAAGACTTAAAACCTGACAGGCATAATCGGGAATATTTATGCTTGTCAAGTTTTCTACCCACAGATCATTTTTGTTAATCACATTTGTTTCAGTTTTTGAGATTAGCATGTTGATTTTATTTATATTTTTTTCTTTTGTCTTACGGAAGATCAATTCAGCTTGTTCGTTAGTAAACTTCTTAAAAGTATCGAAAATATTGCACACTTTGCACTCGTTTTATTTTGTATTCCATGCTTGTTGCATCGGCATCGGCATGCAATGTTTTTAGGCTGATAAAAGAGTCAGATATTAATGAATTGAGCATTGCTCTTTTAAACCGCTTCAAAACAGAACTTTCGAATTTACGCTTCAGGTTTACAGAGGAAAATTGGATATGTTTAATATTAAAATTTATAAATTTTGGTGTTAAATCGTCGGTTTTGCATCTCAACAAGAAAATTTTTCTGTTCTTTTGTTTTGCGATTTTTATTAGCAATTTAAAATATGTCTTCATTTGTAGGATCACAGATCTTCCAAAAGAAGTCTCGAGGTTTCGATAGCAAAGCATATTCTCACCCATGCTTGATATATTTCCTGTGACATTTTTCTTGAACCATAATATATATTGTTAATTGGTTTTTGTTGGGTATAGGTTCATTTCTTTAATAAATGACGTTTTTAGGTAGTCATTTATATTTTAAAACAATACAACAAGTTGACGTTTCGGCAGGTGCCCCTTGCCTTTTTCGTAACAGACTAAAAAATTACAAAAGAACAGAAATTAATATCTGTGCGAGTTGAATAATAAAACAGTTGTGACTTACCATGAAACGTAAATTATTCCGTCAATACAAAGTACATTTCTAACAAAAATTGTCAAAAGTTACGTCCAAATTACGCTGTACCTATTCAATGTCCTAAGGACGCACCAACTCCTGAAGTTATTTGCAACATAGAAAATTCCATATCTCATTTGACTAATTCTAAAAAAGACGAAATTAGAACGAACTGTTGCAATATATTAACTAATTTTAAAAATAAAAACAAGCTAAGTTTTGAGAATAAAAAATTAAATAAAAATATAAAAAAGACAAACAATTTTTTAAAAGAAAACCCTACAAAACTGTTATTATGGAGTCACAAGAATACGATAACAAGGTGAATGACCTCTTAAAGGACACTTCAATATACAAACAAATAAAAACCAACCCAACAAATCAATATCAGAAAAAAATAACGATCTAATCGCCAAGTGGGATAGAAAGGGTTACATATCGCCGGACACGGTTAAAGCTGGATTTATAGATTGACATAACATAAGCATAGCATAAGCATAAGAAGTTAAACATTCAAATTTAAGTCAGGTAATTTATAGATCGACATAACATAAGACACAACATAAGCTTGACATAAGAAGTTAACCAACTTTCAACTTCTTCTGTGCTTATGTTCGACCAATGAAAACACACATGATACAGCCAAGTTTAAAATGGGACAAAGTTGCACAATTTAAGGGTCATTGATATGCCGTTAAGAAATTTAGAAAGTTCTGACTACTTCCGGAGATATTCGTAACAATCCGAAAATCAGCTATTTTATTTTTATTTTTTCCTGACTTTATTTCAAGAGATAATATAAAATAAATTTAACATTATTGTTGCCACTTTTTCTCCTTTAAAAGATGGCAGTACCAAATTTTAAATCAGACGTTTCGTGTCCGGGCCCCCATCATAAACTTCATTTCTTTAAATATAGACCTGGATTTTTAAATTCATTTTTTAGAAGCATTTGGTCACAGATTGTTGGGTTAATCTGTGCTTTGGTCCCCCAAAACCAAAGATGTATCACACTTGTCCAATAGCGGTAACAAATATTCTCATAAGTGAAATCAGGTCAAAAAAGGTCGCCCCATCTCTGTCTAGCACATTATCTCTTACGGAAAGAATCTAGATTTGTTGATTTATTGATAAGTGTAATACATCGTTGGTTTAAGGAGACCAAAGGCTTCTAAAAATTAAATAAAAAATCCAGGTCCGTATTTAAAAAAATTAAGTTGATAATGGGGGCCCGGACACGAAACCTCAGATTTAAAATTTGATACTGCCTTCTTATAAAGGAGAGAAAGTGACAATAATAATGTTAAATTCATTTTATATTATCTCTTGAAATAAAGTCGGGAAAAAATTAAAATAAAATAGCTGATTTTCGGTTTCTTACGGATATCTCCGGAAGTATTTGGAATTTTCTAAATTTCTTAATGGCATATCAATAACCTTTAAATTGCGCAACTTTGCCCCAATTTAAAATTTGCTGTATCTCTTACCGTTTACAAGATCCCAATAGTGAGAAGCGAATTTGTTTCACCCTGTATATATACTGTTATATATATATATATATACCGGGTGGTGCATAGAGATTGGAAACATAGGAAATCCCATGCAAATTTTAAACTGCCCAAATATTTATTCTCCTGTTGACTTTAGAGCAAACTTGTAAGGAGGCTTTTTCAAGGTCTCTGTATGGTAAAATACACATGCGGAATTTGAACAATTTTGGTCAAGTCGATCTTAACTTATTTAAATAAAATTGCAGCTAATTTTTCATTAAAATTCAACAGGTAATACTGTAAACACCAGCATTAATTAAACTTGTCAACCTATGAGTTGTCAATGTCAAATAAAAATTGCAAATGGTAGTTTACTTTCAAATTACTTTTGACAGTGACAAATTGACAAGTTTAATTAATGCTGGTGTCTGCAGTATTACCTGTTGAATTTTATTAAAAAATTAGCTGCAATTTTATTTAAATAAGTTAAGCTCGGCTTGTCCAAAATTGTTCAAATTTCGCATCTGTATTTACCATACAGAGACCTTGAAAAAGTCTCCTTACAACTTTGCTCTAAAGTCAACAGGGAAGCAAATATTTAACCAGTTTAAAATTTGCATGGGATTTCCTATGTTTCCAACCTCGATGCACCACCCGGTATATATATACTTTCATTTTTCTCAAATATCCAACAGTTTACATAGGGTCGATTCACCGTGAGACACTTTGAATGGGTGTTTCTGTTTAATACCCATTGCACATTCATTGTCAGTAGGCTGTCGTTAATGGGACGGTAAAACAATCGGGAAAGCATTTTAAATCTGAATTACTAAGTCTGACACTGTTAGTACTTATTTCAATGCCACATTTTAGTACCCACAGTCTTAACAGCTTTGCGAAGTAAATGATTTCCTATAAAATTAAGACGAAGTGTAACTACTAATTACCTTTGTTCAATTTTAACTAAGTTGAGTGTTATAGAATGAGTATGCTCAGAAATGTTTATTCTTTCCAGGTATACTATTGACCATCCTGAAATACGAGTAGCTCAATCGCCCAGTTACTTAATTGCTAAATCCTTAATTATTTTATATATATTTATCTATTTTGTTTTTTTATTGTTATGAGGTATGGGGTGATTGTTGTTCTAAATACCGCTTAGGGATATTGATCTTATATGAAAAATACTATCCCTTAGTTAACACCTTACTATTGATATATCAAGTGGTTCAGAAGTTTATAGAAGAAGGAAACTAGATGCGCACTATATTGAATAAAAGCTTATTTTCTGGGCTTAGCGATTCCCATTAACCGTAACTCCTACTTAAGAAACTGTCTCTAGTATTTTAAAAAAAGTGTGATACCTGTTGTGCGACACACTCAATTTCAGATATTATTTGACCATTAAATTACTCAACCTGGACAATTTACTCGGTACCAAACTGTCTAGTTCTTTTTATTAAAAGTCTGAAAGAGAGAGTACCAAATCATAATTCATTGTCATCAATTCACATCAAACTTTTCTTCCATGAACTCCGTCCTCAACTTTAATTTTTGTTTTAGCAACGAACAGTACCATGGGCTGCATGGACGCTTTCGATACTTCTCAGTTGGACGGCCGATCTAGTGGGTGGCGGGCATACTCGGAGCGATGGAAACGTTCTTCATATCGGTGGAATATTTCCGATAGCAGGCCAAGCTGGGTGGCAGGGCGGTCAAGCGTGTATGCCGGCAGCCCGTTTAGCCATGGAGGATGTGAACGCGAGGAAGGACCTCCTGCCTGGCTATGTTTTGAAGCTGCACAGCAACGATAGTGAGGTGAGTACAAATAGTATCCATATTATTACGCTCTCCTACATTTTGCTCCTTTAGGAAAATTGTTAATGGTGTACCGTGCGAGGGATGAGGAAGTATTCCTGACTTCTCCCTCTGGTGTGTTATTGTGTTGTTACAGCAACGCATTTCCCTATTTCAAATTTACTGCATATTACAATATGCAGTGTATGCAATATATGGATTTTATGTATATTTATATATTTATTATCAGGTTAAGAAAAAGTTCGACTTGATAATTCTAATTTCTGCATCTGTTGAAACCCGAGAAACAGTTTCGTGACTCCCATTATCATTTGTTATTTGGCGGGAAATTTGAATTTTCTTATGTTGTTTGGCCAAAATTCAGTCCGTGAAAATATTTAAATATTATGGAGAAAACGTGTTTGGAATTTAAATTTATGACTTCGTACAACACTTAAAATCATTTGGACTAAAATAAAAAATTATTAACTTTTTTTAAGTAGAAATACGGGTTCTCTAGCAAAGTCCTTCTTTAGTTAAAAATGCGTTCAAACACTAAAATAAATAATTTAAGGTAAATATTTGTTACCTAAGTAGATTAATGTTTATTTGCAAGGAAACAACAATTTTTTTCTATTGTCATAAAAACCGAATTTTCTTAATTTTCCCGGCCTATCAGAGTTAACTGAGGGTTGCAATTAATCAAGCGAGTCAATGAGACGTTTCTTGTCACTTCCACATCAAAATTTTAGTGAAACATATAATTTTATATGTTTTTCAAATATTCAGTCTAATTTTCCCGGACTATCAGAGTTAACTGGGGGGTTGCAATTACACATGCGTATCAATGGGATGTTCCTTGTCACTTCGATATCAAAATTTTAGTAAAACATATAAAAGCACATTTTTCATATATTTTGGAAATATTCAGTCTAATTTTTCCGGACTATCAGAGCTGCAACTACACATGCGTAACTTATCGTTTTTCACCGTATAGTCTGGTGATAACACCCTATATGTTCGTAATATGATTGAGCCATATTTCAAACCCAAATAAATTTATTTCACTCCAGGTAAACATCAATTTGTGCATTTAACGCATTGTATTTCAGTAACTCCTTAGTCCGAACCTGGATTGTCGGTAGAATAGACTCCATTACTTATATGAAACAATCGCTTGAAAGCATGTTGCCACTTTTCGTCAAGGAAAACGTTTTTGTTCGTTTTCAATTTAATATATGGAACATGTTTCTACCATCTCAAATGCATCCGCATCCGCGCAATTCGCTCTATTCCCTGCCACGCTGCGCGCCGCGCCCGCCGCGCGCCGGTAGGAAAATTTTGATTTTAGTGTAAGTGTATGACAATCGCTCACACGTGAAGTATCAGCCTCTGTCGCTGCCCAGACTGAGTTTTACCGCCAAGAACATCTACCAAGTCGTAGCCCTGTTTGACGCCAAGATATTTAGTAATTTTCTCATTTATTTACACAGATATTTAGAAAATATCTCGTGTCGCCGATCCCCTTTTCCAAACTTGAAATTAGGGACTATTTTGGGCGTTTAAAATATAAATTTTTTTCAAGACGCAGAAATGCGGTAGCGTCTCTTCTGTTGTTGCCGATTGAAGAAGGTAAAATGGCGGTTGGAAAATTGTAGTAAGAAGTAAAGCAGATCTGTTCCTGTACTCAAGATTCGAATAAAGTGTCGATGCTTTATAGCTTTAAATTATTTTGCGCCAATTTTTGTGCTCATTATATTTGATGTTTCGAAAATGTTGTTTTCAAACATTTTTCTTCTTGCCAAAGTAACCTTTTTTATTTTTTGTTCTGCCTGTTTATCATACCAAAAAGTATGAACATAAAAATTGGTTTCTTAAAATGTACCGATTTTATGAAGAATTACATTTTCCGAAAAATCGAAAATACAAAAATTTCCCAAAATCTCGTCTTTGAACTACACTCACAAAAAATCGACAACTTTATGTATATATTAAATAATATGCTAGTGGAATACACACCAGAAGTAAAACTGTATTCGTACCAAACAGAATAATATTTTATCGCTGACACACGCTATTCGATCGCCTTGCCATAACACACATTTTGTAAGGTTCGACGATATTCCACTAAGCGTTAGAAAGAGACTGAATGTGATCCGGAAGAACTCTAATTTTTTTATTACTCGATGGCGCCCCTATACTTTTAGAGTCCTCTCTGTTTTAAAACAGAACGTCACTGCTGCATATAAATTAGTTCCTGATACACCTCCAAAACTAACGCGTTTTAAGCATCAATCAAAACTTAAGTATTCTCATTGAATAATTGCTGATTAAGGTCAAAGCTTGCTCTCATAGCCAGAGAAAAAACAAAGCGTCATGCGATTACTCCTTTCACATGAAATTACAACAAAAACTACTTTACGGGAGAGCTGTTCAGCTTTCCAAGGGATTAAAAAAGTTGGAAATTCAACCCGTTCCTCCTGTGTGACACACCCGCTTTTATCTACCTACAACAAATAATAATATTCTGGACATGTCATATGACATGAATGAATTCTCCAGGATATTTGAGTTAAATTCTTTAATGCCCCTATTCACCCACATGTATATTAATTTAACAATTATTGTGTTTGATTTGCATCTTATATTTGCTCGATTGTATGAAAAATAAGTTTATAAACTGATATTGTCACGCCCTGTTACGACGTACGCTACGCGTTGGTGTGCATGCATGCTATCTAGCCCAGTTAAAATCGATCTATGTCAGGTGAGAAGACATGATAAAGAATACATAATGTCTATGACCTGAGACAAAATGAATTTACACATGCGTTTTAATTTATGATTAAGTTTCATTATTTCATTTAGGTAATTATTTTAGTATTGGGGAAACACCCCAATATGTGTATTAACTTACGTTTTTCAACGTATGTTCGTAGTAAGATTGAGCCCTAATTCAAACCCAAATAAATTTATTTCGCCCCAGGTAAACAGCAATTTGTGCATTTAACGCATTGTATTTCCGTTACTCCTTAGTCCGAACCTGGAGTCGGTAAAATAGATTCCATTATATGAAACAATCGCTGGAAAGCATGTTGTCACACTTCATCAAGGATAACTTTTTTGATCGTTTTCAATATAATATATCTGTCTCCGTCAATGTTGTGTAAAAAACAATATGTTAAACAAAGAACATGTTTTCACCCTCTCAAATGCATCCGCGTCCGCGCAATTCCCGCTCTATTCCCGGCCGCGCCGGTAGGAAAAGTTAGATTTTAGTGCCTGACAATTACTAACACGTAAAGCATCATCCTCTGTCGCTGCCCTGCTTGAGTTTTCGCGCCAAGAACATCTACCAAGTCGTAGCCCTGTTTGACGCCAGGGTATTTAGTTATTTTCTCATTTATTTGCACAGATATTTAGAAAATATCTCGTGTACTCTGATCATTTTTTAAACTTGGATTTAGAGTCTCTTTTGGGCGTTTTATACGCATTTTTTCAAGACAAAAATGCGGTAGCGTCTCTTCTGTTGTTCCCGATTGAAGGACAGATCTATCGTAGATCCGACTTTAATTCTTTATGCAGGTATCCCCCAAGAAACTATGCTCTTGTGAGCTGTACCTCTTAAATTGTGTCTGAGGATTAGGATATCGGTAGAACAAGTCACGTTTCTGTGAACTGCGAGCAGTGGTTAGAGCGGAATAGGTGAGAGACAAAGTTTGGGTTAATTAATATATAAGCCAGCTACACGTTACTTTCACATTATGTTGGTATTTTCTAGCAGAGTCTAGTTTTTCCTTAAGCCTATTTGTTTCAGCTTTAAAAAAAAATCATACTCAATGTATTTCTAAAATGATCACAATCAGACACACTCGAACTAACATGTCGGTCCTTTAGCAACGAGCGAGACTCTAACTTCTGATTGAATTTTCCATCTCTAATATTTGTCTGTGCCGCGTTTGCCTTAAAACCTCAAACGGCCTCTGCTTCTGCAGATAAAGTTCCAAACGAGATATTGAATTATGTGGCTTTTATCAATTTTTCGATAATATATTAGACAAGTAAAGAGTATTAAATTCTACTTTATTTTAATACGACACTAATGATTAAAATATTTTCACAACATTTGACATTCAACAGCTATTTTGTATTAAGAACTAGACCAAACTACATACAATAAGTTTATAAACATGATGCTACTGAGAACGAAATAGTCTGAGAAATGAATAATTTACACAAATTTAAATATTTAATATGCGGTACATATAACCACACGCCGATTAAATATTAAAACATTTGAATATAAAAGTTTAATCCTATGTTTCAAATTGGATTTAAATGTGTATGTAGTAGGTATACGCTACATAATTCTAGCATTTCAATACGGAACTTTAAATATATTAATTAAAAATATTTTAATGTATTCCCTCCCGTATGTGGAGTAATTGAAATTGACAAAACAACGTAAGTGGTTATAGCGAAGCCCAAATAACTCGATTTTGAATTAAAGTTGTGTTAATTGCAAATAAAATAACGTAGAGGCCCCATTTTAAATTTACCAGACACCTAAATTCGTGGGCCCTATGACCCAATGCTTAACGATGTTGATATTTACCTTAATAATTTCGAAGTGCATGATGTTAATTAAAGAGACTTAGTTTTGTTGATGATGAATCATAGAGGCAATTTGTGCCCCTTAAATCGATTCCGAATCGGCAGTACCCCGTGAAGGCCACGATATCGTTCGTCCCGATATCGACAAATAAGAAATGTCCATTTATGAGAAATTGCCAAAACGCACCACCTATCGTACATACAATTAATTAACGAATACTATGAGAGCAAAGAGGGATATGACGAGCAGATCAAGAACAAGCTTCTCAACTGTCCTAACCGATCAAGATCCATTTGGTCAGTTACCAAAGCTGTCAATCAGGATTTTTCAAAGACGTCAATTCCACCACTGACCAAATATGGTGGCTCAATAGCGGAAACGACCAAAGAAAAAGCGATCATTCTTGCTGAAATGTTTGCATCAAATTCCATCTTAGATTCTTAAGGAAAGGCTCCCCCCAACTATCTCGGTAGTGAATTCTTCAATGCCTGGTCTGTTATTTCGTCAACGCGAAGCGGAACGAATACTCAAAAGCCTAGAAACTGACAAGACCACAGGACCGGTTGGCTTTCTCGCAATAGTGCATACGAAATGTGCTGCTGTACTAACACCTCCACTATGGAGGCTTTCCTCCCTGTCATACCGATTTACATGTTTTCCTTTTAGCTGGAAATGCGCCCAGGTCCAGCTAATCCCAAAGAAAAGTAAAACAAAAACTATTCCCAATAACTACCGTCCAATTGCCTTGCTTCCCATCATAACCAAAGTCATGGAGGAACTGATCAACGATCAGCTCTTAAAATATCTCGAATCATCAGGTATAACAAGCGATCGCCAGTGTGGCTTCCGCAAGCATAGAACAACGGGGCATCTCCTGACTTACGTGACCTATCTATGGACCAAAACGAGCTACGGAGAATCTCCTGCCGTGGCGCTCGACATATCCAAAGCATTTGATAGGGTGTTGCATGACGACTTTCCAATGTCTTAAGAGATCGAAGCATCCGAATTGGTATTGATGGACATCTCTCGGAGGAATTTAAAATCAATGCCGGAGTTCCTGAAGGCTGTATATTATCACCCACACTGTTCCTGCTCTATATCAACGATCTTTTAGATAGGACAAACAATTCTATTTACAGCTTTGCAGACGACAGCACTCTTATATCCTCATTCATGTCGCGGACTTCAATGACCGCTGCTCGTTCCCAACGCGAGCAAGAAAATCAGATTGCTACCATCAATGAGGATATGAACGCCATCGTGGAGTGGGCGAGGAAAATAATGTCCGGTTTAACGCAGGAAAGACTCAGGCAGATGCCTTCTCCAAAAAAGCAAACACCGCAATACCTGACTTATCAATGACAGGATAAACACTGGCTCTGGCCTCATCCATAAGCTTGCTGGGCATCAACGTAGAAAACAACATGTCTTGGTGAAATCACGTCACCAAAATCGCCAAGGTAGAAGCACAAAAGTTAGAAGCACTTTATAGAGCAAAACAGTTGTATACATCTCATCAGCTCTATAAGGCCCGGATAAGATCATCTCTGGAATACTGTTCCCATGTGTGGTGGAGCTCGGCACCCAAATATTTGCTCAAGATATTAGATTCCATACAGAGGAGAGCAGTCCGTCTTGTGCATGACCCAGAGTTGACTAAAGACCTTGACAGCCTTGAACATCGAAGCAAAGTAGCGGACCAATCTCTTTACTATCGATACTACTACGGAAGGTGTTCGAACGAGCTGGCACTTATGATTCCGCCCAGAATTGTGCCAAATGATAACACCCGTCAGACACAAGCTGCTCACCAACATACGGTTCAGTTTTCAATACCTCGGACCTGGCTGGTGCGGGACTCCTTTGTCTGGAGGACTGCCTCACTCTGGAATGGATTTCAGGGTAACGTCTTTCCCGAAAATTACAACCTACAACGCTTCAAGTCTAACGTCCACGGTCTTCTCATCACACGTACCGCTCGTTGAGTGATATAGGATTTTCCTTTTGTGTGTGTTCCGAACATAAAAAAACCTTCCTCTTGCATCTTTGGTTGTGTATTTAAATTAAATTGAAGGGTACATAATTTGCCAAATTCCAGGGGCATATCTAAATGAATACAATTTTAAGCGAAAAATCCCAATGGAGTTTTTAAGTTTAAGAAAGTAAACTTTTGTTCTTATGAATATAAATAACTATGTTGGAGTTTGGAACCTTCGGCAAAATGCGTTAAAACAGAGTTTTATCCACATACCGAAACAGAAATTTGCACTCGACGTGCGTTTCGCTAACCATGTTGGCATCAGCAATACTTTCACCAACTCTGTTCCTCATCTATATTAATGACCCGCTGACCGAAACCAATAATCCTGTTTACAGTTTTGCAGATGAGAGTACCCCTGTCTCCCAATTTAGATCAGAAAAACCTTTACCAGTGACCGAGACTTATCACCGCAGACAGGAGCAGATTACAGCAATTAATCAAGACCTGGCGAAAGTTCAATCTTGGAGCGACCGAAATTTGGTCCAGGTCAACGGCGCATAGACCCAAGCAGCCACGTTTACCAAGAGGGCGAATACGGCGGGCCCTGACATCATTATGGCAGGATCGACCATTCCTTCATCCTCGTCAATCGGACTGCTGCATGTCTCGGTCAACAGCAATATGTCCTGGCATGACAAAGGTTGCTAGCATCGCAAAATCAGCCTCCCAGAAGCTTGGTGCGCCATTTCGCAACAAAAAGCTGTATACATCACCGCAGCAGTTGCTCTTGCTCTACAAAGCCCAAATAAGATCGTGCTTAGAATATTGCTCACACATCTTGGGTGCTTCTGGATTTCATTCAGAAGAGAGCTGTGCGTCTCATCGGCGACCCGGATTTGACCCGGAATCTGGATAATCTGGAACACCGCAGATATGTGGCCGAGATGTCCCTGTTTTACAGATACTTTCACGGCAGATATTCCCGGGATTTGGCCCGCCTCATCCCGCCTCTGGCAACGCCTGTCAGACAGTCACGACAGACGGCAAAAGCGCACCAGTTCGTCGTATAACTGGAAACACCTAGAATATCCCTTTACAAGAACTCCTTTGTCTGGCGCACTGCATCACTCTGGAGCTCACTCCCAGGACATCTGTTTCCCCCTAATCACAACCTACAACTATTCAAGAACCGTGTCAATAAACATCTTCGCACACACACCGCTCGTCGAGCGCCATAGGATCTCGTTTTAGTGTGTGTGTGTGCCACGGCCATAAAAAAAGCTATTTAAAATAAAGATTCCAGTCACTGTTGGGACTTTTAGTTTTAAAAGTTTCCCTGTAGGAATGTCCTAATGTAAACAAGAGTCGAACAGTGCGTTCTTGAGTCGCAAATACCGTCTCCACCTCTCTCGACGTTCGTCATTTCCTAATGAATTCTTAGCTGGTTAAGAAGGAATGCGCTTTAATTCAGTGTCTTGCATATTTTAACAATATGTTTACCCTTGTGTTTACTCCAATTCATATTTTTGTTTATTCTTATTCCCAGAAACCCGACAGATTCCGAACATGAAATTTCTTTGTGATCAGAGACAACAGGAATAATGTCATCACAGAACAGAAGCAATTTCCCACTCTTGACAAAATCCAGCAGATCAATGTTAAAAACTGTGAATATAAGTGGGCCCAAAACACTCACCTGTGGAGTTCTCATTTTCATTCTATAAACATCAGACTGCTCTGAGCCAATTTTAACGAAAAATTGCCTTTCAGCAAGACAAGATTTATATAGACTATCTATGTTTCCCCTGATTCCCAGTCTATTTAATTTTATCGAGACGAACTCCGCGCCAGCACTATCGAAGGCTCTGGTCAGGTCAAACAACATAATTACCACACATTCATTTCTATCCATGCAATCAAAAATATGTTAAGCCCAATCAACGCATGCACTCTCCGATGAGATACGTTTTCGAAAACCATCTTGGGTAGGTGATATGAGTCAAAAAATTTTATTGTTTTTTTATAAATAATATTTTTGAAAAGGCACTTCATACCGAAATCTGTCTATAATTCTCAATACTGTTGAGTGAACCCTTTTTGAGCACTAATCTTAGCTTGCTTTAATTGCGTTGAAAAGACACCTTCCTCAACAGACTTGTTTATCATAATGAAAAGAGCCTCGGATAATTCCTCATTGCTTTCTTTTATAATAATAATAGGAATGTTATGCGGCCTAATAGCTTTGTTATTGGGCAAGCAAGAAATAAATCAGGATATTTTGCGAGGTGTAGTAGAAGAAAAAAAGATGGCTATATAATGACCTCATATATTAATTTTTACTATTTATCTATATTACCTATTGTCTAAATTGATGTGGAATCAAGTTAAAAGAAATACGATGTGTATTATTATGGGTGAAATAATTATTATTTCTCAGCTACATGATTGCCGTTGGCTGAATATTAAATACAATTTAACAATTATTAGCCAGTAGGTGGTGAAAATGTAATGAATATATTTTTTCTTCAAACGTCAGTAAATCCGTCATTACTCGACCATAGCCTAAAGAAGAATATAGCTGCAACACTTAAGCGCGGCACCTTTGACAAGCGAGGACCAACTTTATCACTATGTAGTGGGGAGGAAATAAATAAATTTAACTTGCCGTCAACCCCACGGCAATCTTTAGTGAAGTGAGCCGTACTCACATTTTTTGCACTTTATATACTAAAATTGTTACTCTCCCCTATTATTTTATTTAAACTTTCACTACAAAATATATGATTTATAAAATACTGCTTATTTCGAGTAGAGAATAACCAATTTTTTGATCCAAAAAACTGTATAAAGAGAACCGGATATTTATTTAAATATTACACCTGAAAGAAATATTTAAAAATGTCTTTTGAAATGAAATTAAGAATGGCGAATGTAGATTACTTGTATTAAGTACAGCATTCTTGAAAGAAAAGTCAATTACCTAAAGAAAAATATAATTGAGTTACATATTATTTTGATATATTACGATCAATAAAACAACTCATTTGTGTAGAAAATTATTTATGTTTTAACGTTATAACACACATATAATAAATTGAAATTGAAATAAACTGAAATGAATATAACTATAATAGAATATAATCTCCAAGATAATCTTCAAATATCAACAAGATCTATACACAACAAAAGGATTTTTTTTTACTACTAACATGATAAATCACCATTATTTACTCCTTTCCTCAAATGAGAAGTAACATTTCTCACCCTAGGTAAATAATAATATTAAAAAAAACCTAGGTCAATAATGAAACGGAAACGGAAAATGTCAAAATGTCAAACTTGTTAGTTTGTCAACTAGTTGTCATTTCAGATTATTTGAAAAATGAGTGGGAAATGATTAATTTCAAAATCTAATCACTTCAAATAATGATAAGGATTGTATCAGTGCTATTAGTAAAAAAATTATATACAGTATGACTCACTTTTCATGACTCCCCATAATATTCTTATTAATAATGCGATTTTGTCAAAATTTAGATGGAAAGAAGGTACTTTGTATGTATGGAGCTGTCAGGAGATTATGTTACGATATCTGTCAATTAGACAACTGAACTTCCAGGTTACTTGATATTTCGAACTATTTGAAAAATAAGTAGAAAATGACTAATATAAAAATCAAATCGAATCAAATATGGTAATATATCAGTGTTAGTAGTAAAAAAAATTCTATATATACCTCGGTTGAGAAGGCCATTATTAACCTCGCACATTATATCCTTCGGCGCTACGCACCTCAGGATATAAAAGTGCTCGGTAAATAATGGCTTACTTCTCAACCTAGGTATATAATATACTATTATATGAGAGATTATATTGCACAAGTAGTTACGGTTTTAGACGAACTTGTGAAGATCTGCAATAATAATGTTGAAAATTTTGATTTATCTAGTTGTTCTCTTTTAAGCTTAAAAAAGATGTTTTATATAGATTCTTAGCAACCTGCACAATTTTATAAACGTATTATGTACGATTTTGCATATTTTTTCGTAACAGCTTTTTCATTTTATTCACTAGATAAAAATATTGTCCAGATGGTGAAATGAAAGTAAATTTTTGGTCTGGCTATAGTTCACGAACCAGTTTATGCATGAAGTGCACTTTTACGCTAAATCGGTGCAACATGTACCGTGCGTCCAATTTATCTTGATAACATTTTGATTCGCTGTAACTTTTTTGTTTTTAAAGATATCAAAGGTAAACAAATAGGGTTGGTAGCCAAGTTTTTTTCTAAGTTACATATAAAACAAAACACTAATGATTTTCTGACATATCAGCCTACTCTATATTTTTTTTAAATAGAACACCCTTTATATTACTACATTTTTGGACTCCATAACCTAAGATAGAGATATGCAAACCGTTTTCCTTGATCTCGTGCGGTTTAGATTTTAAAGCCTATCAAAATGTCAAAATGCCCGACTTTCAACTGTCAATATTTCGTAAACAGCTAAAGATAGGTATAGGATATTACACATGACATGTGTTTAGATTTTACTAGAGAGTCAAAAAATCTAGTAATATACAGGGTGTTCTATTTAAAAAAAAATATAGAGTAGGCTTTTATGTCAGGAAATTGTTAGTGTTTTGTTTTATATGTAACCTAGAAAAAAATTCGGCTACCAACCCTACATTTTGCTTTTTTGTTTACCTTGATATCTTTAAAAACAAAAAAGTTACAGCGAATCAAAATGTTATCAAGGTGCTGATCAAATCTGAAATAATGGATATATCTGGATCACGATCTACTTTTACGAAAAACAACCAGCAAAAACAATGTTTTTGAGACTTACACCTTTATTGTAGAATCCGAACTGTTTATTGTCAAACGACATGTTTTGCACTTTCTTATCTTCGACATAACCACAACCTGGAAAATACTCCCCACCAAACCGAAAATTTGGTATCTCTAGATAGATACTAAATAACTAAGATAAGAAGATGCAAATCGTTTCGCTCTAAGTTAAACCGATCAAATTCTACAAGGGTTTAAAGTTACAACAATTTCAAAGTTACTGTTTGAAAACAGTTGCATTTAAATGTAAGGAATGCTATTCGACATGTTACATGAAATATATCTAGAATTTTTAGAAGAATTCGAAAATCGGAAAATATGTCCCGCTCTTTTGAAATATAATTCAAAAATATTGTCAAACTAAAATCAACATGGCTAAATGATGAAATGGTTGTAAGACTAGTTAAAAAATTAGAAACATGTTATTTCTATAAAATGTGTATACATATATTTTTTATGAATGTTTCCATATTATTAATTTTCGATTATTTTTGGGCTCTTTATATTTTGTAACCTATCCCGATACGTTTTAGTCCGTGTTGGTGCTTTTGGTTAGTTTGGGTTAGTTCAATCAGCTATCGTTTAGTTTTAATTTATTCTAGTCATTCGAACCGGTTCCGATACATTATAACCAATTTTAATGTTTTTGGTTAGTTTTGGTTAGTCGCCAAAATTGGGTCGTTCAATCAACTCTCGATTACTTTCGGTTCCGATACGTTATTACCAATTTTAGTGTTTAGGATAGTCGCCAAAATTGAATTAATCTCGGTTAGTTTTAACTTACTTCAATATTTTTAAACTATTCCGATACGTTTTAGCCCGTTTTGGTACTTTTGGTTACTTTTGGTTTGTTTTGGTTAGTCTTTTAATCAAATTTTAGTTACTTTCAATTAGTTCCAATTTATTTTAGTTATTTGAACCGGTTCCGATACGATATAACCAATTTAAATGTTTTTAATTAATTCAAGTTAGTCGCCAATATTCGGTTAATTTTGGTTAGTTTCAACTTACTTTCATATTTTTAATCTGTTACGATACGTTTTAGCCTTTGTTGGTGCTTTTGGTTACTTTGGTTAGTCGTTCAATCGACTTTCGGTTAGTTTCAGTTAGTTTTA
>MU183446.1:168523-200191 GCA_016904865.1 Pissodes strobi
ATCAATACGGAATTAAAACGCAATCGGAGACGCAATCTTAAAAAAAAAATATTGTTGACAGTGTCCACTGACAGCTTTATGTTACATTACTATAGCAACAACCTGTGCCTATTCACCGACACCGGTCTAAGCCGCTCTGCGAACCCACTTATCTTTAATAATAATTAGATATTATTACTATTAAAAAGAGATGTTTTTGCATTACTTTGTCGACATTTGAAGAAAAAACAGCATGTTTTATTTGGAGGAAAAGTTACTTTTCATGGCTTGCTCTCTATTACCAGCCTCACTCCGTTCGGCTGTTAAACACGAGCGCGCCATGAAAAGTATCACTTTTCCTCCATATAAAATAATATACTATTTTTTGTGATCTTTTTTTTTATATTGAAGTGTGAGGGGATTTTTTTTTCTTCAATGGCATAGTTAATGTAACTCATGGGCATTTATTTATTTTTATATTTAGATTTTTTCTCACTTATGTGATGAGCATTGTTACTCGGATTTCGCTCTATGGCAAAGGTCAATAATTTATGTATTACTTTTTGCTTCTATCAGTTTTTAGAACGGCGAACGGAGCCTGACCTGAGTGACATTGCTTCAATTTTCTGCTTTTTCGCTGATATTTTATGCTGATGTTGCATGGAACACTATTATCTGATATCGACGTTTTAAGTTTACTAAGACTGCAGCTGCATAATATTATATTATCTGCAACTGGTATATCCTCTGCCTGTTTACTGTTCTGAATTTGAAATTATTTTTCTTGCAATTTCTTTCTCTTTTCTGTCTTATTGTTCCTTCTTATCCCTATCTTATTTTTTCTCTTTAGTATGTTGTGCTGTGCACATGTAAATGTAAGGTCACTAATGAATAACTTTGATGTTTTTAAAGATCACATTTCTAAAAATAACTATTGTATAACTGGAATTACAGAGAGCTGGTTGGCTGCAGATATTGGCAATGAGGCTATTGCTATAAACAATTATAACTTTATTAGACAAGATAGGCTGGGGCGCGGTGGAGGTGTCGGGATTTACATCAGGACGGACTTGTATTTTACTGTTTTGTTGAGCGAGTGCAGTGACGTTGTCGAGCATATTTGGATTAAGACTCAGTACTGCAATGAAACTATCATTGTCGGCAATATCTACGGACCACCTAATACCAATTGCAATGAGTTTTTTGCTTATTTTGAGGATGGTTTGATTGAGTTCTTTGCGCAGTGTGACAGAATTTTGTGTTTTGGCGACATCAATATAAATATGCTGAATAATGACGCGTCGCAGGTGGTCGAACTGGATAATATTCTGAGTGCTTTCAACTTGAATCAGTTAATTTCTGAGCCGACTAGTATATCGAATACTAGTTTCACCTTGATTGATTTAATATGTTGTAGCTCGGACAATGTGCTTGATGTGGGTGTAAAGGACATTAATGTTTCAGACCATTTACTGGTTTATGTCAACCTTGATTTTAAACCTCTTCAAACCAATAAATTGCACTATAAGTACAGGGTTCTTGATTACATTGACGTGGGTAATTTTCAAACAGATTTAGAGGGGGCTTCGTGGAATACCATTTACGAGTTGGAGGACATTGATGAAAAGGTAGCCTTTCGTACCAATACAATATTACATATTTTTGATATAGGTAAATGCTCCAATTAAGATCAGTAAGGGTGTTAAAAAAACATATAGCCCGTGGATGACAGATAATATCAAATACATGAAAAAACTAAGAAACCGGGCATTGAATCGTTTCCGCCGCACCAGGCGTCCCGAACATTGGAATTATTACAAGCAGCTTAGGAATTTAGCAACTTCTTCAATCATAGCTGAAAAAAAAGCGTATCTTAATCATAAATTTCAGAACTGCAGTCCTAAAGAACAAATAAAAAAAATAAAAATATTCCAGAAAATTTAAAAAATGTAAACCAAATTAACACATATTTTACACAAATATCACGAAACATTGATGTTCCAAAGCAAGAGTTGATTAATTTTTATGAGAATATTTCCTTGCTAGATAAAAAGTTTATATTTAATCATATCTCAGAAGAGATGGTTTCTAAGGTTATTCTCAATATTAAATCAAAAGCATTTGATGCTGATAATCTGAATATAACATTAATTGCTCTTTGCTGTCCTTTTATAGTTCCTTATTTAACTCATATAATAAACGCCTGTATTGAAAAATCCTATTTTCCAAAAAGCTGGAAGTTTGCCAATGTTATCCCGTTACCAAAAGTCAAGAATCCGACCGAATTTGGACATTTACGATCAATCTCGATACTGCCTACGTTCTCAAAAATTTTGGAAAAGGTCATGGAATTGCAGATTATCTCTTACGTGTCGAGTAATAATATTATTCCTTTTAAGCAATCCGGGTTTAGAGCTGGCTATAGCTGCTCCACGGCGTTGTCTGATATAGTGGACGACGTGGTAAGGTCACAAGATAAAAACAATGCTTCTGTTCTCGTTCTGCTCGACTATACAAAGGCATTTAATATGCTTCATCATGATATTTTGATAGCTATTTTAAAATACATAGGGTTCGATCGGGCTGCACATTCGCTGGTGTCGTCTTTTCTATCGGACAGAGTTCAACGGGTAATCCTCGATGAGAAGTACTCTGGAGAGTTAAGCGTTACGGCGGGTGTTCCCCAGGGAAGCATCTTAGGTCCTCTTCTTTATAGCATTTTCACCTGCAACTTTGTCAAATCTCTTCAGTACTGTCAATATCATTTATATGCTGACGACACACAAATCTACGTATCTTTTAACCCCAGTCAAGCAGAAACAATTAATGATCAGATCAATTATGATCTAAATAGACTGCTCTGTATTTCTAATGATCACCTGCTTAAAAATAACCCAAGTAAATCGGTAGCCTTGTTGTTTTGTGGTGAAAGCGTTCACCATCAGCTTACAGCAAAAATAAAACTTAAATTGGGAGACGACTGTGTCTTGTTTAAAAATTCTACAAAAAATTTAGGCCTTATTATTGACACAAAACTAAAGTTTAAAGAGCATGTAACATTATGCCTAAAAAGGGTATTCTCTATGTTGAAGTTAATTTATTCACATAGGCACACTCTCACTCAAAAAACTAAAGCCATGTTGTGTGAAGCTCTCATTTTGTCACATTTCAATTTCGCAGATAACGTCTATGGTCCATTTTTGGACTCGGTAGATATTAGGAGGGTTCAGAGAATACAAAATTCTTGTTTAAGATTGATTTTTGGAATAAGGCGTAGACAAAGAGTATCACATAAGTTGAGCGAGTTGGGATGGCTTGACATGGATCGCCGGCGAGTTCTGCATTCGGTCTGCTTCTACTATAAGATCATTTAATTTAAATGCCCTCCATAACTCCACGACAAACTTACATATCGCACAGATGTTCACAATCTTAACATACGTAGACAACATTTATTAACAGTACCCTCTCACAAAAAAGAGATATTTAAAAAGTCATTTTCTTATCAGATTGCTTCTTTGATCAATAAATTTAAAGTGAACGATTTTTCAGCCCCAATATCAGTCTTTAAAAGACGAATTAAATACAAATTACTCTGTCAGTAAAAAGCCTATACTTCACATAAAATTTAACATTACGTCACTCAGCCAGTCTCTCTCTCTCTCTCTCTCGCTCTCTCTCCCCTCTTTCTGTCTTGCTCTGTAATATAAGTTAATAATATGCTAAGTTCTGTAACTGGGGACCATCATTTTTTAGAGCCCCAGGTTTTCTTAAACTGATTTATTTTTTTAAGTTAGTTCTTATGTTACTTATAAGTTGGTAATTTTTTATTTTTAAATTTTTGACGGCTTCAACAGCGCCTTCCGTTGTGAAGGAGGCTGCATGTGGCCCATTGCTCCTGTTAATTTGGTTGGATGTATACATACATTATATCTTTTTTTGTAATTAATTTGTACACTGGAGTAATAACCCTGTTTATTATTATTATTATTATTATTATTATTATTATTATTATTATTATTATATATTCTTCGAATAGGTACAATAAGTAGATAGTTGTTCTCTAAAGAAGGAATTTAATTAATTTTTTATATCGATAGTTAAATAGACTCCAAATCATCTGCAATCTGCTTTTGACATGTTATTGTCGTTTCATCACTTTAATTAATTTCTGTCACTGTGCTGTTCTTCTTTGGTTTATCACTTAATTTGTTGATCAGTTGCCATGCATGCAGCTCTTGTTTTATTGTCTGCTCAATTTATTCTTGCATGTTCTTTGAGATTTTCTCTCCTTTAGTATTACTTTAACAATTTTTTTCAGCTGTTTGTATTGAAGTGCTTAATATTTTTCTGAGCCATTTAAGTTTTTATAGCTCCTCCCTTAGTTTCAATAATTCGCCTGAAAAATTAATCTTTTTGGATCTCGCTTGTATTTCTTTTTTATTTCACAGGAAATTAAATTTCAAAACACCATGTAAAAACCCAAAAAAATTACCGAACATATCATTAACGTTAGACCTTCGCTTTAAAAGCACTAAGTCACTTAAACCCTGCTCTATTACAATTATTATTAAAAGCCCTAAAGAAACAGTAGGAAAAAAACAGTGTTTGCTAAGGAGATTCCTTATAAAAATGAAACAATTGGCTAAAATGATCTGAGTATCCAGCATCAAAAACAATGAAGCTGAAAACATCAGTCAACATTTTTCTCTGCATAGTATCTTTAAAATAATTAATGTTGTAATCTCCGCAGAGCATAATGCTATTGGTCACCTGACCCGCCTTTGTTAAAATTGCAGATACAAATTCAATGAAAATACTGAAAACAACACCAGAGGGTGGAATATACAAATTTATCACACAATAGTGGTCAAATTGAATAACAAAACACTCTATAACCCTTTTTTACTGAAAGCTGACTAATTATTGTCAAGGGTTTCGTACTTTTCAAATATTCGTCAATAACATAAATCACAGATCTCCCGTGTTCATTACTGTTTCTTCAAAAGGCACCATTTTATAACCTTCTATATTTATATAACTATTTAATTATTTATTCCGATGAATGCCAATGCACAGTAAAACAGAGAATTGTTGGTATTTTTGGGAAACTTGCTAAGGTAAGGTGGATTAATTAAGTCTACTTTGTTGTTAATTGACTGAACATTACTACTGACATTCAAATGAGCAGGTCGAAATGTTTTGAGACTTTGGCCATATTTCAAAGATTTATAAAATAATAAAATTTAGTTACGTGAAGTTTAATCAAATAAAAATGGAATATTATCTAAATACCACAAAAGCGTTTTAATTTCTCTATTAAAATATCTTGTCAGATTTATAAGGACCCAGTCATTGATCTTCTCACGTGTTGATAGCTCTTTTAACAAGGGTCCGCTATATATCTCTGTTCATTGATAAGTGTACGGTCTCCCTGAAATTTGAGTCCATTAATTATCTGGTAATGTCAGCGTTTAGGTGAGCATTCACGATATCTCTTGCCGTCTGATTTCCCTTATATCATGCGTTTTTTCCCTTTTATCATTATGTTATATATGTCCGGTGAAAGTTAGTATCCTGGATAAGCTTTATAAGAGTTTTGCTTACTTGGTTATGATGATGTTGGGCTTGAGTTTTAGGGCAGAGCGGCCGTTAGATCTTTTGTGTCCTTATACTGGTGCAGGATTGATTTTATAACCTAGTGTATGATATGTGGAGAAGGCAGGGATATGTGTATGTGCAATGAGTCATTGGGTGCATATGGAAATAGAGTTAAAACAATTATATTGTGAACTACTAAAATGCATAAACCTACTAAGTAAATATCACCCTGTCCTAAGTTTGAACTTGAACTTCTGTGAACACCTGTGCATAGGTACAGGGTGATCAGCTCCTCGCCTAACCTGGATGTACATGTACACGGCACCCGGGGGATTCTAAAAAGTAGTGAGAGTCGAATCTACGAGTAAAGTATCAAGATTTCCAGTAAGGGGATTTTTTGGGGGATTTTTAATAAGTGGTGCAAGTGCCTTAGAAATCTGTGTCAAACTTAAATGAAACTATTCCGTTTATAAGAGACGCTAAAAGACTTACCATATAAATATTAAAACAAATACATAAATAAAAGACAACCCAGCTCGCATAGACTTTATTAATAAAACAGTG
Organism: Pissodes strobi; assembly: GCA_016904865.1. Lineage (NCBI taxonomy): Eukaryota > Metazoa > Arthropoda > Insecta > Coleoptera > Curculionidae > Pissodes > Pissodes strobi. The sequence goes on from MU183446.1 coordinate 174,668, forward strand.
AATAAGGGCCAAGAAACACTTTAAACTAAGCCTCTCTCGAGAAGACATGCATTTAGTATTAATTGGGTATAGTGTAAACTCTTAATTCATCTATAAACAGAACACGCATTTATTATTGCTCACGTACAGTATAACCGTTGTTAAGTTTGTTTGTAAATAAACTTGTTATTGTTTTTATGAACGTGTCTCCATTATCATCTCTTCTCACCTGAAGTAGGTCGATTCCGAATCTGAGCTATTCTCCTGCAGGCTAAGTAAGGCGTGGCGCCACGAGTAGAAACCAATTCGTGATAATATGAGGAGGTATAATTTGACTCTCCGAAGAATGATTAGTACATTATTGGTGCTAGGAGGAGAAAATATGCCCTTAAAGGAACCGATCAACCCAAGATCACCTAGAGGGCGTTCGCAGATAGGACATTTGGTGAATATATGTGAAAGTGTCGAGGAAGGTTGCATATCGAATATCTGTGTTGGGGGTGGCTGGATGGTACGTATCCATCTGTGAGCCAGGTCTGGCCGATGCCAAGGCGGGTCACAATCATACGTTCTCTTATGGATAATTATAGGAAGTAGGAAGGGAGGCAAAAGAAGTCAGGCTTGATATCGTGTAGTTTGTTTTCGTTCTCTACTAAGTCACATTCTAGTTTAGCAAGATTAAGTATGGTACTTCTCGCTTGTAGGCGTAAGTTCATGGGGCTGGGAGACAGGTTTACGTTCAAGCATGTCATTCTATGATTCCGAGCCAGGTATTGCCAATAATGCCTATGTGATCGGGGGTCCAAAGAAAGACCACCCTCCTACTTTGATATAAATTATTTCTAATGCTCCATGTACCATAATGATAAAGCGATGGGAAGGAGAAAAGAAGTTATTTGCTCTGATAAACTCAGAGAGTCAGTTGCAATAATCCAACTGACATGGTCTAATTAAATATTTCGCATAAAAAAAGTTAAACTTACAAATCCTACAACATATTTGCATCAAGATGAAAACCAAGAAATTGAAGGAGGGTTCTATAAAGAAGAATTGCAGAAAGTTAAACATCCAGATGTCTATTTGGAAGAAAAATTATTAAGAAAAAAGGTAACTAAGTATATGTTAAATGGCTTGGTTTGGATAAATCTCACAATTCGTGGAATCTTAAAAGAGATATACTATAAGTGAGTATCACGAGTACGACGTACAGATAAGCGGAGTGATGGTCTAATGCGAAAGACTGTTAGAATTCCTCCGTATAGAAAGCGGCTCCAACAGAGGAGGGAGACTTCAATCCGTCGCATCGCGTCGGTATAAATACGGATATGATGCGGACGATATTGTGGAACTGGTTTTGGATTAGAGAGGGTGGGAAATCTCAATTTATGGATGTCAGTTCAAGATCGATTTGGATAGGGGGAATGCTCTAAAGGGGAAATAGATTTGTTTTGAAGATTGGTGGGTATGATATGGAAAGTCGATTAATCATTTCCTGGTAATGAGAGTTGGCTTTAGAGAGGTAGTGAATATAAGGAAGAGGTGGAAAGTTGTGAGTATATCATGACTTTTTTATCATTATGTTATATGTCCGATAAAAACAAGTATTCTGGTTATATACAGATGTATATGGGTTTTGGTTGCTAGATTAAATCTAATATACCTTTTTCAGTCTTTTGCTTTAAACCTCCAAATTGAAAGGCGTAAGTGAAGTTTAAAGGCATATATCAATAATAATTTTATTGTTTTTGCCTTCGGTCTTCTGTGACGAATTTTACTTTTACGATTATCAATGTGGTCTCTTAAAGTACTTTAATAACGAGAATGTCCCATATTGTTATTTGATGTGCAAATAATCATTATTTTATTTCAAGAAATGCTAAGACTGAACAAAGCACTGACGGTAATAGGTAAAGCCGTGGAGAAATCATTTTGCAAACATAGGCAACAATATAAGCATACCAATTAAACCAATCCCTATTATTTTTATTTTTTAATATTAATTAACGTTAGTTTAATTCTGTTTTCTGACTGAAATATTGATTTTGTTCATGCCAGTAGTTTGGGGTACTTTGGTAAACAAACCCTTGTATATTACTGTATTCCATATCAGAGTTATCTCAACTAACCGAGCTCATACGTAGCAGTTCCGCAGGGACTTTAATAAGCATTCAACTGCACATAGCTTCAATGTTATGTTTATAATCATATACTACCTTAGAATTACAACTGTTTATACTATGCTTTAATTTTTAAGAGTATTATTCTTGTCATATTTTTCAAGGTCGATACTTTGCCTCGACTGATGTTGTCCATATCGTAGCACTGACTACATACAATCATTTAATGTTTATATTTTGTTTATTTATGAGCTTTCAGTTGTTTTCAAGTAAAATAACTTATTAAAATATTCATACAATGCTAAAGGTCTTTGTTTCATCTACAAGGTCACTTTAGAACTAGCCCATATGGTTAATTATAGTGCCTACGAGCACATCTCTGTTTGTTTAGAAAATCGACCAAGATCGAATCTTAAACAGCTTTCACGACTTTTCTTCACGGTTTTCGTTTTCTTATAACGAGCTTTTTTCGACATTTTCAATACATTTTCGTTCATACTTTTGATATATTGTTTCTGTTTATCAACACTTATTTTTGAACAGGCAATAATTGAGCTGATGCAAATTATCTGGACATGTCGATCTAATTGATTGAAATAAAAATAATCTAACATCATTAATTTATTTAAAAATTTCATTAACATGTTTTAAAGCCATAGGGGTATGATTTTGCCCTGATTGCTAATTGTGAAATTGTCATCAGGCGCATAGTAAAGATGAGCGATCCTGAGTTAATTTAGTTAACCATCCCTTGACGAAGTTAACCATTATAGCGTCACGTAGATCATGGAAATGCAAGTATTGACTTTGGAGAATTGCCTGTACGCTGACAGCATGCACTGAAGTGTTAACAATAGCTCATATTACCTAAATGTAAATTGGAAGGGAAAACAGAAAGGAGAACACGCACCTCAACTTGTTACTTATGCCAATATTGCAGTCTGTGGTATATTGATTTAAATTAAACTGCTGGACAATTCAGGTACCAAGTGATTTTTTAGGCTAAATTTCGAGTATAATATTTGCGAATGAATAAAGATATTGTCAAGCGATAAGGAGAATTTAAAAGAGAATATATTTTTTAGCACGCCCTTCTGATCGGAAATTTTTGGTTTGAAACTCGAGCAAACCCGCGCGCGTTTCACGTCGCGTCGTCCTTACATCCCGTTTGATGCAGCAGCGATTTCATAGAGGGCATAAAGCTGATCAGAAAGAAAATGCTATCGCTATCGCTGTAACGTAGAGCTGAACAGAATCGCCACATCAACAATATTATTAGTAATTTTGTTCACATGTAAAAAATAATTAAAAATTAAAGACTTTTTGTCATAAGTTCTTCTGTCACCCACTATTAATACCAAGCTTAAAGAATAAAATTAAATTAAATAAAAGTTCGTTTTGCAAGGATTGAACCCGAAGCTAGCGCCTCTATAATGAGAGAGACTGAGCCACATACCAACGTGGTACATGACCTTAGATACAACTTAGTTTAAAGCTTGTCGACAAGCGTGCGGTGGCGCATACCTATTACACTGTACAGGACTTTAGACTAGGATAAATACTTTCATTCAAGGCTGTCTAAAGCTGTATGCGAACCTGTCTAAATCTATATAAAACGCTAGGTAACTTTATGCTGCTTTATATATACAGCTCTAAGCGGTTCTGTATACAGCTTTAGGCAGGTCTGCTTTTAAGATAAATTCTGCCATATTAAACGTAGTTAACGTGCTTTTATGAAAATATACTTTGATTATATCATTAAAAATACGTTGCGGGACAAGCCCTATCAATATTTTACTTAAAATGGAGTCACATATTAAAGGTACAAGAAAAACAAATAAGATACGTATAGAAGACCTATAAATGAATTTGCAATATCGTGATTTACTAAAATGCATAAGCTACTTAATAAATATCACCCTGTCCTAAGTTTAAACTTGAACTTGCTAAATATTAGTAAACATTAAAGACAAATTAGAAACACTCCTCGAACGGGAATACGCTAGCGAACCATCATATCTGCATACTTTTATCTCTCACCTAAAACCAGCTCCTGGGTTGTCCACATGGGCGCTGTTAGGTTCTAATCTATCCTTTTCCCCACATCCTAACCTGAGCTTGGCTCGATCATAAGGTCGCGAAGTTCCGCAGTAGTAAAAGTCGAATAAATGATAAATTTGTCAAAGTTCTGAGAAAGATAAGTTTCTAAGTAGAATCTGTCAAGCAGTTAAAAGAGCAGTATAATCTTTGAGTGAACTTACTATCAAACTAATCTTAAATGAAACACATCACGTGTGATACCTGCAAACACTTTAAGGGCATGTCAAACAATGCTAAGACATAGACTGCAGTGGAGGCTAGAGGGACTTACAAAGGATCAGCCTGGATCCAGAAAGTGACAAAACCACTGATGACATCTTGTATTGTATAGTTATCAGTAAGATGCAATCAAATGCAATATGTTTTCTCGAATTGAGGTCTTCCTCTTAAAAGCAATAGGGATCGTGTTAACGTTGGGGACCAACGTTTAGAGGGTGAGGGCACGTGTGAACTACTAAAATGCATAAGCTACTAAATAAATCTCACCCTGCATTGTTTGAACTTAAACTTGCTAAATATTATGTAAACATTAAAGACAAATTATAAACAACGCGAGGTGTCAACGGGAGCGGTTATGAAACTTAAACATGCATTGATGAGCACATTTTATGATATAAATACGCTAGACTTTTGTCTCTCACCTAAAACCAGCTCCTGGGCTGTCCACATGGGCGCTTTCAGGTTTTAGTCTATCCTTTTCTCCTCACCCTAACCTGAGCTTGGCTCGATCACGATACGTGGTTGCGAATTTTGGGGCTTTCATATCCGCAGTAGTAAGAGTAGAATCTATGATAAATTTGTCAAAGTTCTGAGGAAGATAAGTTTCTAAACATTATCAAATAGTTAAAAGTGCAGTGTAATCTTTGAATAAACTTACTATCAAACCAACCTTAAATGAAACGCAACACATACTCTTAAGAAAAACTATTTTTATAAAACAGTGACTAAGGACGTATAAACAATTCCAAAAATATACCTCAATCGAGAGAGCATGCGTTAGTAATCGGGTATAATAGAATCTTATTAAGTTTCTGACCAACAGACATTGTTAATGTTTTCTCGTTAAGTCTTATCTCAGTAGACAACGTCGTTGTTTTTAAAAACCGATCGCGCCGTTAATGTAATCTCATTGAGTCTTCCCTGAATAAATGGCGTCATTGTTTAAAAACACATTTCTCGACAATTGTAACGGAATATAAGTTAACAAATATCAGTCTATTCCGCTCCACTAAATTCTATCTATTTATCAATGGTTTTCGATGTTCGCTATATTAATCGGCAGTGACACCTATCGGTGAATGGATATATTTCGCACAATTAACTTTAAGAAGAACAGGTACGCAGATTTATATCCATAATTTACGGATTTGTGTCATTGCAGATTTCTTTATTGAGTGACTGCCATCTGTTCGGAAACGGGCTTATCTTATATAGTTGGTAATTGAAGGGCGTAGTACGTTGTTCAATACCGGTAATTTAAGCATATAATCTACAATAGATTGCTACATTTAGCGTATGCTGAGTGTTTCGTTAGTTTGACGCCGGGTTTCCTACAACGGTTGTCATGTGATTTAAATTGCCCAATCAGAGCATTGAAAATCAGAATAGGTAGAACGTACAAAATTTTGGAAGGAAGGTCGTGTCATCTTTGTGAGAACGTTTGACGCGGTAAGTGTTATTAATTTTCTGATCTCAAAATATTTTATTCATCCTGCATATCTTTCAATAATCTTTTCATTTTTCAAATACATAAGTAATAATTGTTTCCAATTCACTTAATTATATTCGGCTAAAGCGATAATTGAGCATTTTTATATTGCACTTTCGAGTGATTGACGATTTCAACAATCTTAACTTTTTGTGGTGACCTTTAGGTTTGAATACCGATTTTTTAGTGGATAACTGCGTATCTTATTGGTCAAATTCGTGTAATTTGATAATGGTTTAATCCAAATTTATAGAGAACGAAATTATTTTATCGTTTAACGGTCACACATATTATTTTACGTATTTTCATTTAGATTGGACAGTATTATTGGGGAGATTCTCAGAGCGGATTTTATCTTTTCCTGTCAAGGTAGTAAATTGAATTTTCTGTAGAACTCCTTCGAATTTTCTCTCATAATATTGCTAGTTTAATGTTTTTTTCTTTTCAGGCTTATTTGATTAATATTTCAGTTTATTTGTAACATGAAGCGAAGCATATAATTATTAGTACTTACCGTGTCACGTTTTATCAACGATGTACCGACATTAATTTACATATATGAGAGGTTTAAGTACACGTGTGTAAATTTACCTGGTTTATCTCTCTTTATCTTTTATCTAAGTTCCTATCTCAAGGCGAGGTAGTGATTATCTTATTTTTTTTACAGTAAAAGAATATAGCTAAATAGGTATTATGACATTGCAGACGAGGATAGTCAACGTTTCCACCCAATTGAAGAAGAACCCGGAGATGGCGAAAATATTATGTTCAATGAAATAAAAGATGAGAAATTTTCATGGACGCCAAAGGCGACGTTGTTATTTATAGACGAATATCAACAGATAATTAACTCTAAGCCTTCGATCAAAAAGAAGGTACTCTGAAATGAAATCGCAACAATCATGGTTTCACATGGTTATCAAGTAGATGAAGAGATACTGGATCGCAAAATGAGGAATATGAAATTCACATTTAATAAAATTAAAGACAATAATAAGAAAAAATCTACTGGCCGAGGTGCAATTCCGTGGGAGTATTATGATAGGTTCTGTGCTATATTTGTGGAAGATAAGACAGTTAATACTAGCAATCTGATTTCATCATTGCCTGAAGCAAATAACTCAGATTCTGATACTCATGATATGTCCTCACCAACATCAAGCACTAATCTGCAACAAGCCCCAATATTATCAAACTGTAGAAAAACGCAGAAAAGGTTAGATTTGTACAGGAAAAGGCAATTAGAGATAGAGGAAGCACGTCTAGAAGAATTAAAACAAATTCGTCTGGAAGTGGCAGAGAGTAACAGGATAAATAGAGAAAAGCTTGGAATTCTTAAACAGTATATGGAAAGAAAATTAACCAAAGATGAATGTCCATAGTTAATGAATAGACAAAAACTTTTTGTGTAATGTATATTATTGAATAACAATACATTGTGTCTAGAAAGTACCGGACCAGGAAGAGTAAGCTAAATGCAAAGCTGGTAGGGATTCTTGAGATCTACGTTTTCATAGTATTTCGGAATAAGTCACAAAGTTAAGACATCAAAGTTTTATTTTTTTTAAATGGAATAACTAAGCTTACATTCTATTTTCTAACTACAGACAATTGAAGATATTTCACATAAAACATGTTCTATAATATAAACTATTTTTCAGATATTGATGATTGAAAACTAATGATAAAATTGTAATATCTGGGAACAAGGCAAAATATTGTTAAATTTTAATGCGAGTTTATTGGCATCGCTTGAATCTGCAATTTCAAAACACCTAAATTACACAGTGTGACAAATTGACGATGAAAGTGCAAACTAAATAAGTAATAGTTAAAATTTTGACCAATATCTGAAAAATAGTTGTTTAGATTATATAACACGTTTTATGTGAAATGTCTAGAATTGTCTGTAGAGTTTAAAAAATACAATAAAAACCAGGTCATTCCATTAAAAAAAAAATAAAACTTTGATCTGTAATAACTTTGTGACTTACAATAACACAAGATATTCTGAAATTCTACGAAAACGTAGATCTCAACAGTCCCTACCAGCTTTCCATGTTTCAAAATGTATACACCTCCCGGTACAATGCACCGCACCGTTATCGGTCCAAAACTTTCTAGACACAGTGTATAAATATACGCTGTGTAATATATTTAACATAAGTTTGTTCAAAGAAACAGTGTATTATTGATCTTGATGTAGTAATGCTACTATGAAATTTCTTTTCATAACTCCAGTGTTGTTTGCATTATCCGCTTCAGCTTCATTTTCTTCATTATTGTCATAATTCACATTATCATTATCATTCTCATCCTCTTCTGCATATCCTATTAAAACAAAGTTATGTAGTATACATGCAGCAAGAATGACTTCTTACATTTTATCGGGCAATGACATATCCAAGAATTTTAGTCGTCTCCATTTGCCTTAAAAATATTAAAAGTAAGAAACAGAAAAGACAATAATAAATCTGATACATACCTTTTAATAAAGCAAAAGCCCTTTCAATTGCTGACCTTTCAGAGGACAAGGCTTCATTTTATCTTATTTGGACTGGAGTAAGATGACTATTGTCTCGAAAGGGTTTCATTAAATCTAAAAGCAATGGGTATGCCGAGTCCCCTAAAATATGCTGTTCGGCTCGTAATAAAGGTGGATCTACCAGTATTCTGTTATAAAGAGGGCTATTCCTGAAAACGCGAGCATCATGCACTCTTCCAGGCATTCCTATGAATACATCTCTGAATAGTTTTTTATCATCACAAACGGCTTGGAGAATTATGCTATGTGCTTCTTTTTGATTGTAATAGTCAACTGCATTATTGATTGGCTGCTTTATATTTCTATGGCATCCATCAATCATTCCGACTATACCAGGAATTCCTAAAATTATTTAAATATGGTAATGAAAAACTAGTAACTTATTTCTTTTAAACTTACGACAATGTTCTTCTATTCTGGCAGCAATTTCATTACATTCCCTTGCATTTGGCCATTGAATAAATTGACGTTTCAGCTGAATGTTAGCAGATACAGTTTTCATGAAAATATAGTGTCCAGTACCTTTAGAAAATCCAAATCGGTTACTGACTGCTAAAAAACTTTCCTGTTTTGATATTATCCAAAGAGAAAACAATACTTTTTTTTCTAGTCCGACAAATAAATGGCGTTCAAGTATAAGTGGGGCCAGTAAAGTGCACAACTCTTCAACATCCTCCCGCATCATCCTGAAATGACTTCTAAATTCACTTAAATTATAATTAGGTATAATATTTTCCATATATCCTTGATTATAGGTTGCATCCATTCTATCTGGAATAAAGTTATTTGCGGGTACAGCATTTTCAACTACACCTTGGAGTACATTATTTAGGTTAAATTCATTTTCGAGAAGGAATTCCATCATTATTATTTCTTCCATTATTTTTTATTCCAATCTAAAAATACTATTATGATGATAATATTAATAATTAACACATTTATTTATTCTAACATAACCTCAAATCTTGACAGTTGCAAGTCACACAACGGGCACCTCAGCAATTACTGTTCAGCGAAAACCAGAGTGTTTCTAGTTGACAAAGCCCAAACGCGTTTATGGTGTTTCTCAACCGTTGTGTTCGCTGAACGCGCCCAATGAAACAGAAAATATTGAATATTTTGATATCAATAATTATGAATTTATTAAGATAAGAATAATTCGTATCTTATAGAGCCCAGTCTTGCAGTAAATCAAAGAAAGCGATTTTTAAAAACAATCTATATTAATTTAACAACTAATTTACAAGTATAAATGATGAGGTTTAAAAAAAATGTTGAAGTTCATATAATCGGGTGTAAATATAACTTATAATATAATTTATGAAGTTTAAGCTTTTGACTAAATTGACTAGCAATGTGAACAATAAAAAATATTTAATTATTACAGTTAGTTGGTCTTTCCAAAAAAAACTCTTCTTGGTCGTTCCAATACTTAACTCGTCCAGTTATCTGCAACCATGTGATCAGTTGGGACCTCCACTGGAAACCTCTTCCGCCTGTACCTAAGCTCACCCGCTATAGGCGTATCCAGGGCTTACCGGCAATTCTAGTGATGATTCCCACCTGGTTGTGTGTAGTTGATTTCTTGGAGAAGTTGTTACATAAAAAAAAGAAATGGACAAGTTTTAGACTAACTTATACTGCTAATTAATTAATTATTCAGGAAAGTATCCTGTGAACCTCAGTTCGACTAGGAGGTATTAACCGACAACTTGAAAATTTACTGGTTACAGCAGATATAATCAGAACTTAAATTACAATTTTAAGTTCAGCAAAAATTATAAATAACTATGGTTAAATAACACTATAAATAATTACTGTTACTCAAGATATTTCTTCTCTTTACTTTGAAATATAAAATTCAAAAGAAATTATGATTGAGATTTAAAATTCAAAAGAAAATTATGAAACTAGTCCAAACAGTGGCTCTCGGCAACTTCAAATAGAAGATAACTGGATTTTTATGATAAATAAGAAAATCGAGGTATAACCTCTCTATAAATAAGTCTTATTATAACTCAAAATAAGTAATTTCTATTACTTTTTTTTATATGGTCCTTGGCGCATAAACGATAATTGAAAAACTAGAAAAATCGAGGTACAACCTCTCTTTAAATCGAGTCTTATGACTCCAAATAAGTAATTTCTATTACTTAAACTATATAAACGATAAATGGACGTAAATTACGTCTCAATTAATTAAAGATAAAAATAAGATAATCACTACCTCGCCTTGAGATAGGAACATAGATAAAAGGTAAAGAGAGATAAACCAGGCAAATTTACACACGTGTACTTAAACCTCTCATATATGTAAATTAATGTCGTTACATCATTGATAAAACGTAATACGGTAAGTGCTAATAATTATATGCTTCGCTTGATGTTGCAAATAAACTGACATATTAATGAAATAAGCCTGAAAAAAAAATTAAACTAGCAATATTATGAGAGAAAATTCGAAGGAATTCTACAGAAAATTCAATTTACTACCTTTACAGGAAAATATAATATCCGCTCTGAGAATATCCCCAATAATACTGTCCAACCTAAATGAAAATACGTAAAATAATATGCGTGACCGTTAAACGATGAAATAATTTCGTTCTCTATAAATTTGGATTAGACCATTATCAAATTACACGAATTTGACCAATAAGATACGTAATTATCCACCAAAAAATCGGTATTCAAACCTAAAGGTCACCACAAAAAATTAAGGTTGTTGAAATCGTCAATCACTCGAAAGTGCAATATAAAAATGCTAAATTCTCGCTTTAGCCGAATATAATTAAGTGAATTGGAAACAATTATTACTATGTATATGAAAAATGAAAAGATTATTGAAAAATATGCAGGATGAATAAAATATTTTGAGATCAGAAAATTAATAACACTTACCGCGCCAAACGTTCTCACAAAGATGACACGACCTTCCTTTCAAAATTTTGTACGTTCTACCTATTCTGATTTTCAATGCTCTGATTGGGCAATTTAAATCACATGACAACCGTTGTAGGAAACCCGGCAGCAAACTAACGAAACACTCAGCATACGCTAAATGTAGCAATCTATTGTAGATTACATGCTCAAATTACAGGTATTGAACAATGTACTACGCCCTTTAATTACCAACTATACAAGATAAGCCCGTTTCCGAACAGATGGCATTCACTTAATAAAGAAATCTGCAATGACACAAATCCGTAAATTATAGATATAAATCTGCGTACCTGTTCTTCTTAAATAGTTAATTGTGCGAAATATATCCACTCACCGATAGGTGTCACTGCCGATTAATATAGGGAACATCGAAAACCATTGATAAATAGATAGACTTTAGTGGAGCGGAATAGACTGATATTTTTATCTTATATTCCGTTACACAATATGCTATTTTCTGAGCAAGTTGAATATTATTATTATGCAGCAATTATTTTTATTTTTCATCTCTCTATTCACTTTTATTTTAAGCCGTCAGACAACAAGTCCAGTTTTGTATGCAAACATTATGCCTACCTACGAATTCTGCTCGTGTTACCATATGTGTTGGGAACTGAAATACATCGGTTTCCTCCATTTATTCAAAGTAAAAAGCGTGCACAAATTGCACGTTTTAAAGCGGTGCATATTTGCATGAGAGAGGATAGATTTCCGAGAGCCATTGAATAACAAAGACGATACAAACATTTTTAACTCGTAGCGCGGTCTTATTTTTCGAGATTTCCATTGATAACTGCGAGATTAAATAAAGACATCAGGTTTAATGTGGAATAGACTTTAATTGTGTATCAATTTACCTGCTCGCTTTGATGGTAACGTAATTTAATAATCTGTAGTCGATCATTAATTCAAGTAAAAGAATAGGAATTTACACTGTAATACTCAAAAGACTAAGACATATTTCAATATTGATCTAGCTTAATATGCCTTTAAAATTTCAATATCATTAAATATAAATCCTCGCACGTTTTACGTTGCACTTATCGATATTATGTTGTACATTGTTATTCAGGGCACCATGTGTTGACTTTTAAGCTCTCTTGAGCTCCTTGAGTCCCCTACTTTAATCCAATTTGTATACGTATTTTGAGATCATCCCATCCGCATAATGATAAATAAGCAGCTTTAAGCTTAATACTGATATAATTTATAGAACGATGGATTACTCTTGTTTTGAAATTCTATAAGATTCATTGTTATGAGGTCTTTTAAAAAAAACGTGTTACTGTGATGTTATGTTGTCATGAACTAATGGGAATTGATTGAAAATATTGTAGCGAGCAAATTTTATAGGCGACATAACATTGGAATAGGCGAGGATGTGACAACCCTGCATGGCGGAGCAGGCGCGGTGAAGCGGTGATGGCGGCTTCCTGATTGGTCGATGTCGATCGAGTGGCGCGCGGCGGCGGAGTGGAGTCATGGTGTGATGATTAAGTATGATGAGTGTATTTGCTGGGGTTTAAGGTGAAAATATTAGTGGCTGTAACAATAAAGGAGAAATAAAACGAGTTAGTAAAAAGTGTTGTTTACAGATCAGAAGTCGGATAACCTACGAATTGTGTCATTTGTGGTGAAGAGCGTTAAAAAACGCGATTCTTGGCGAGTTGAATCACGATGGAGTCTTCTTTTCTTTGTGGGTGGCGGCGTCAAAAAAATGTGATAATTGGCAGGATTATTTTGCTACCCTTGACATAGGATTGGCATTTGACAATTTTTGTAAAAAGCCACGATAAGTGCATGCGCAAGAATTGTAAGAATTATGGCGTATTTCAAGGTGTTTAAAGTGCATTTTTGTAGCGATCGCCTATGGAGGCAGAAGTAACGATTCAAAGCTCGATTACGAGCCTGAATTGAGCGAGGGTGACCACCGCGAAGGCAAATCGGCGATGGAATATGAAACATTATCCATGCATAAGCTGTTGAAAGGCGGTTTGGCAGCTAGTAGGCGACCGTTGATACTGGCGATACCAAGGGCAACAGGAAATACGAAAAATCAGGCGAGAGCGATATTTAGGAGGTAGAACATGCTTGTGGCAAAAGGGCGGACTCCGCTTGCAGTTCAGGTTGTATGGGGTCAAGGGCAAGTGCAGGCAGCGACTTTATTAACCCTTTCGATCCTGATAGCCGGGACTGTAACGTAGTCAGGTGGTTGAGCAAAATTGAGCAGTTGGGCGATAGTTATGAATAGTCGAACTATGAGAGAGTGTATTTTATTCAGGCGGTATTGCAAGGAGCAGCAAGGGGCTGGTTTAATCGGCTCGATAAATATGACCTCTCATGGGAAGACTGGAAGGCGGCTCTTAGGAAGGCGTTTCGGCCTAGGGTGCATCATTTTGCCGAGCTGCCCACGGAAATAAGGGCGAGGGTTAAATTAGACGGCGAAATGGCGTTGATCGAAAGGTGTGAGCTTTCAAGCACAAAGGCGCTTTCGTGTGTGATTGACGGTATACCTCTCGCTGCTCCTCTGGCGACTTGTATACTGGCTGTCTTTCCTCTTTTGATAGGCATCGGCGTCCATCAACCGGTATCGTGGAATTGAAGAGGCGAGGAAGTCCGGATTTATACACTGGCGAAGGCGACGAAGACTTTGCCGTCCTCTGAGGCGATTCTCAAATTGAGAGAGGTGCTTGGCGAATTTGGGTACTTCTTCTTCTTTCCTGGCTTTAGAACGCAGGGTGAGTCTTAGCCGCATCCACTATTGCTCTCCATCCCTTACGATCTTGTGCTTCCACTTGCCACCACTGGACTCCCATCCTAGATAGATCTGCTGCGATAGCATCCTTCCATCTTTTTCTGGGTATACCTACTGATCTTCTGCCATCTGGTCTCTCAAGGAATACTGTCATCTACCTGTTGTCTTCTGATCTTACTACATGACCTCCCAATCTTATTCGATTAGCTTTTATGTGCCTGAATATATTTTCACTGCCATACATTGTCGCCAATCCAGCATTGTGGCGTCTTTTTCACACTCCTGTTGTTTCATCTCTATTGGGTCCAAATATCATTCTGACGACTTTTCTTTCAAACACAAGAAGCTTATTTATTTCCCGTTGATTGAGGGTCCAGGTTTCGCTGCCATAAGTAACTACCGGCGAATTATTGACCTGTACAAAGTTAGTTTGTATTGGCTCTTTAACAGCTTAAATTTCAATATTGTTCGTGCTGAGACATGTTTTTCTACTCGATTGTCATCCGTGATTAGCGCTCCCAGGTACTTAAATTCCTTAACCACCTCGAAGTCGAACTCATTAAGGGTTATATTCTGCCCAATTCTAGGCATTGGATTTCCATTGATTTTTCGTTTTTTCTTCGTTTACTCGTAGGCCCAGATTACCTGCTTCTTCCTCCAGTTGTGAAAAAACCTCTCGTATGTCTCTTGTTGAATGAGACACTGTAGCTATGTCATCCGCAAAGGCCAACAGCAGTTTTGGGCCTTGATGAGCAAAACCTTCTGTTAGCCCTGACGCCATTTTGCTAACTGCATATTCCAAGGCACAATTAAATAACAACGGTGATAGGGGGTCTCCTTGTCTGAGTCCTGAGCTTACACTGAATGGCGTTGATGTTCTATTTCCTACCCTTACCTGTGCATATGAATTTGTTACGCACATTTGTGTTAGCTCCACTCATTTCCTATGTTATGCCCATCTCAAACAGCCATAATCTGCTTCTTTTTATGGAGTCATACGCTTGCTGAAAATCCACGAAGATTTGGTGAACATCCCGGTTGAACTCCCAGTTCTTTTCTAATATTTGTCTGATCGGAAATATTTTATCTATCGTTGATCTTCCAGCACGAAATCCATATTGTTAGTCGCCGATAATATCTTCCGCATAAGGGGTCAACCTCCTCAGTATTATAATTGCTAGGACTTTGTATGTTGTGTTGATAAGCGATATACCTCTATAATTTCGAAATTTTTCCTTGTTTCTATCTTATGTATAGGTATAATGACGCTTCCGTTCCACTCTTTAGGTATTCTCTGTTCCCTTATTTTTAG
The DNA here is from genome assembly GCA_016904865.1 of Pissodes strobi. NCBI lineage: Eukaryota > Metazoa > Arthropoda > Insecta > Coleoptera > Curculionidae > Pissodes > Pissodes strobi. The sequence continues at coordinate 190,127 of MU183446.1, forward strand.
AATCATTTCATATATTTTTTGGTGCAGAACCTTTCCTCCTTTTTTTAGCAGTTCTCCATTTATACCATCGTTGCCTGGTCTTTGAGAGTATCGCATTCTTAACTTCTTGAGGTGTTGGTACCCTTACATCTGCTGAATGGTAGATAATGTTTTCTTCCTCTGTCTCACTCTCAATATTTAGTAACTCCTGAAAGTACTCCTTCCATTTTCCGACAATTTCCGTTTCCGTCATGATTAGCTCGCCTGTTTCATTTCTCATGGCTTTTGTTTCTCCAACACTTCCATTTTCTTCTCACTCGCTTTACTTCCCTATAGAATTTCCGTACTTGATTTATATCTCCATTTCTGTCTGTTTCCCGTATTTGATGTTCCAGGTGGTTCCTCTTTTTAGTTCTAAGCAATCGTCTTGTCTCTGTTCTTGTCCTGTGAAATTCTTCCTTGTTCTCATCTGTAGAGCTTGCTAGCATTATCAGGCGTTTTTTAATTTTTATCTCTAGCGCTTCCTCGCTTTCTCTGTCAAACCACTTCCTTTTTGGGTGTTTCTTCCTTCTTCCAATGGTTTCTGTCGCTGCTTCTTCCATGATCGTTGTTATTTGCTGTCATGTCTCCTCCAGCTCTATGTTATCTTCCTCGTGTCTTAGACAGTCAAATTTGTTATGGCTTTTGGCTATTGGTATGGTAGTCAACTTCCTTGTTAGGTGCTTGAAAAGCTTCTAATGCCCGGTTTCTGAAGTACCAGATATCTAGTGTATAAAGTCATGAAGCCTATAATTACTATGGTTACAATTGTATTAACAATTGTTGTCATAGGAAATATTTGAAGAATAAAGTTATCCATACTTTCAGAAACTGGGCATTAGTCCCATCCTGCCTTTCGTCCATTTTGCTCCGTTTTCTGTGTTGTCTCATTCTCAACTTAGTCTTAACCAGGAAATGATCAGTATCGCTTATGCTCCTCTCATACTTCGTGCATTAATGATGCTACTAGAGTGTCGTACATCTATAAGAACATAGTCTATTTGGTTACGAGTTGTTCCGTCGTTTGAAACCCGTGTGACTTTATAAATGTTCTTGCTTTCAAATTGTGTGGATTCGACAATCATATTATTAGCGATGCCAAACTCTGTTAGCCGGTGTCCATTATAGTTTGTTGTGCCGTGTAGGCTATGTCTTCCTACTACTTCTCCTAGATATTCCTCCTTTCCTAACTTAGGATTAAAATCTCCCATTACTATTTTCAAATCATGGTCTGGTGCTGCTTACTGTTGGTCTAAACTTCTTCCTTACTATCCTCTTCAGCATTTTCTGTTGAACCATGTATGGAGAATATCGTGAGATTGAACCATTTACCCTTGAGTCTGACATAGCAAATTCTTTCACTGACTGGTTTGAAATCCATCACTGCTGCTTTTATCCTCTCTGCTATGATAAAGCCATATCCATATTCGTGTCGGTCCTCACTTCCTGACCAGAAGACTAGAGCGTTTTCCATCTCCATATTCACCGTTCCTGTCCATCTTATTTCTTGTATGACAGTTATATTCATGTTATATTTTCAAGTTGTTTTATTGCTCTTGTTGCTATTCCAGGACTGTACCAGCTTAACACAGTCCATGTTCCTATAGGAATATCCTTATTCCGTTGCTTATGTCGTTTATAACAATTATCTGTCCGGTTCCGAGGCAATAGTTTGTGTTTCGTAGCAATATCTTCTTCCATGTATGGATGGATCGCTGGTCCATAGCAATGAAAATTTTTATTTTGATATTTCATTGCAAGCCGCTGCTGATAATAGCATATTTCTCCACCAATTAGAAGAGTGGCTCTTTATGCTTGCCTCAGTTAATAGCTCCAGTACAAGCTGTTTATGCCATGATAATTTTGATCCATTTACGTGAAATACAAAGGGTATTTTTTCATTCATCAAATTTGCGAAGTGAAATATTACCTGAGGCTGTTTGACGTGCAAAGCCATAAATTACCATTTTTGCGCTATATGGCTAATCAGCTAATTGACAAAATACCTAGCGTGATTAATTTTCCGCTTCCACTAATAATGCCTTTAATTAAAATTTTACAAATTGCGATTAAACTCGGCGCTGGATAGCGAAAGTTCGCTGATGCGATGTTATGGATTGTGTGTCTAAACGTAACTAGTTGAGGCACATAAACAGGATCTCAATTATCATTATTCAAGTGAATTGTATTATGTGTAACATAATGATATTTGTGTTCGTATTATTATCATTAATGTGTTGTTCTCAAATTACTTTGGCCTAATCTTTAACGATAAACGCGCATAGTCAAGCCAATTATACCGAGTTGTTATATAAACATTTAAGTTAATTTATAAACATTGCAGGCAATTATGAACCTTAAGGTTGCAATGGTTAAGAGATCTTATGATATAAATAGTCAAGCGGTCCATCAGTCCGTCAGGCTATTGTCTCAACTATTCTTACTTACTGCAGTCCACAGGGACGTGGTAGGGGTTCTAACCATATCCTAATCTTCAGACCCAACTCGGGAAGTGCAGTTCACAGAAACGTACTTCTTGGGGATACCTGCTTAAAGAGGACCAAAGTCGAATCCACGATAGATCTGTCAAAATTCTAAGGCAAGTGATTTTTAAAGTTAAATAGTTTAAGTGCCTTAAAGTGCTGCGGAAAATTAAGATAAACTAAGAACCTTCAATAATTATCTCATGAAATAACCAAACGTGACCAAAAATTAAAATGCAACACCGCTCTTAAAGTACTTTATTATAATAAGGAATTAAGTGAGCAGGCCACTCACTAGGGAGCATGTTGCGCAACATGTTGGGCAACCTGGTTGTTGGCACGAGGTTCGCTTGTATGTGGGCAAGTTGGGCAGCATGCTACTAAGTTGCAGGCTCCTAGGGCGGGACCGAAAAGTCGCAACGTGAGCCGATCATGTTTCCTGGGTGCGTGGGTCCACACATAAGGTGACGAGCTGTTTACTCAATTTAACCTGAATTTTTAAGCTATTTCCAACGTCTTGCGGTTTATGCAACATGCTGCCAAGCAAATTGCGCAGTATGTGTCCAATTATTGATTCGTTGACGAACATGTTTCCTGACATATTGCGCAACATGCTCCCTAGTAAGTGACCTGATGTGTCAATGCAAACCATACCTCAACCGAAAGGACATGCATGGTTTCGTAATCGGGTATAGTGTAAACTCATTAAGTCTTTGACCAATGGATATTGTTATTGTTTTAGCGAATTTTTTTCTTTATTATCTCTTCTTATCTGATGTAGATCGATCCATAATCTGAGCTAAATAACCTGCATGCCATACCAGGCGTGGCGTCACGGATAACTAATCGAAACAATACGTTTGGGCACATTATTTTGTCTTCTTACATATTTTGTGTAATATTTGACTTCAGAAGTTCAGTTGATTGATTGAGCTAATATTTTCTTTATTTTGTAGAACATATTGCATTGCAGAACATATAGAACATATACCAGATATATCAATAATATAATGTCTATAAGTTCTTTAGCCAAAATAAAAAAGTGCCGAATTTTTCATTAATTCTAAAACGCCCTGTAGATTTTACGAGTAACATAATTTTTCTACAACTATTATTTTCAAGTCAAATATAGTATTCCCCATCATTTTGCTTCTTGGTGTTCCCCACTATCTTGCTTAGTTTGAGAGCTACATGTTTTTAATGAAAGTTTTGCTTTAGAGGTCTACACTAATCTACACCTAACAACATGTAAAATCAAATTTATTCATTTTACTGACCATTCTCTTGGATTGTCATAAAATTTGTCAAATTTTTGACTGATGTCGTCAGCGATAACAAGTAGAACAATATAAAGGTACGAAGAAACGCGTTATGTACCAGCTCTCAAAATAAGCAAGGAGACAAGCCCATTTCACTCGATCATGGTAATTGCAGAACAAATGTATTGGACCTAAATAATAGGGTGTCTTAAAATTAATGGAAAAATCCGCACTTTTTATTTTGAGTTGAAGACTTATAGGATAGCCATTACAATATTGATACATTTGGAATGTATTCTGAAATGATAAAGGATAGATCTACAAATTAAAAAAAAATTAGCTTGATCGATAAACTATTTATTTCCATTTTTATTAATGTGATACGTATGATTTCCCGATAAAGTTTACGGTTAAGGGACCTCTGCAATAGTTTTTTCTCAACTTTAAAATAAATAATCCACATATGATTTGCCGACTATTGACGGTTCGACGATGCAGAGAGACAGTTCTCGATCGCGTTTGCGTCTATTTTATGTAAGCCAAATGATATTCTCAACTTCCTATAAGGGTAATATAAGTAGACTAACATAGAAAGCTTTGAATTCAATTCGCTACTGAATGCTTTCTCGCTTGAATCAATATCTTAGAGTGCATAAGGTAACATCTTTGAAACATGAATTGCATTGGAGTAAGTAAATTAAAATGTTATCAACTGTTTGTTGCCATAAACATGACAATGAAATATCACAACCAGAATCCACAGACACTTCAAAACCATTAAAAAATATATGACATAAAGTAAGCTTTGTTGATAATACAAAGTAAATTATTTACTTGGCTGACTGGTCGGGATACACAAATTCCTTTATTATTGCTTAAGACCATAAAGAAGGGTGTGGTATTCTAATTAACCACTTTTAATGAACAGTATAACATAGGGTGGTGAGAAATTGAAACATGTATTCGGTATTGATATAATTTAATAATGCAGGTGTAAATTGCATTTAAATATAATGGAGATAAACAAACAATGTTTTCTTTGTTAAATAGAAAAAATATATATACAATTCTTAGACTAAAACTTTCAATCACTCATCATTCGTTCCAGTATAAAACTAAAATTACAAAAGGTTTCTTAAATTTAAAAATGTCTACTGCAGCGTCTTGATTGTTTGATTTAGAAATTAGTTTTTATCTTTATTATTTTAAGACTTCGTCTTCAACTTAGTAACTTTCACACAGCATACCTTGTCCCTTCGACTGCTTTACCTGCCTTGCTTTACAGGAATTCGACCAGGAATGTCAGTCTGCCTTCCGCCATTTTATGTTCCAACGGGAACGGGGATGCTATCGTTTCTAACTTCGAAGAATTGCTTTTAAGAAGCACAAAGGAGGTCTTTGTCCAAACCTTGGACAAAGATAACTGAGGTGCACGAAATATTTTCTAATATTCGTGCATACAAGAGAAATTGGCCCAAAAAGGAACTTGACCTTTGGCCGGAGAACAGCACGTTTTACTGCTATTTAAGCGAACGTCTTAACTGAACTGCGAGGCTAGAGAGCAGCTGGACTGATCTAGTACATTTTAGTGGATGTAAGACACTTTCAAACTAATTAATTGCCTCAAACAGAGCTAGGACAGGGCTAGATGTTTTTGGCGCGGAAACTAGGAGAGCTGTGACTAGACAGATCCTACGCGAATGAGTGTTTGCTACGCACTGAATTGAATTTCTTTTGTCGAGCGGCTACTGGCGCCACGATCAAATAAAAAGTGGGGATTGGCACTTTGCCGAATTCGTTTGAGATGACAAGGGTAGAAGCTGTTTTCTTTCTTTATTTGACAGACTGATTCTGACGGAGACAGAAATACATTAACTTGAAAACGATTACAAACGTTTTCCATTACTAGTGAAAGTTGGCTCTATTGTAATCGGTTATATTGACAGCACTGCTGTACAGGTTCGAATTAAGGGATCGTCCGTCTAGGGTTGGACTAAGGGGTTTTGAAGAACTGGCATATGCTGATTTAAATGTACAAATTGGATTGTACCCGGGGTGAAATAAATCTATTTTGTGTTTAATTACGGCTCATTCATTCTACGTACATACAGGGTGTTATCACCAAACTATACGGTGAAAAACGATAGTTTCTACACGTGTTGGGGTGTTTCCCCAACACTGACCTTACCAGAAGCTCTTTTGTTAGTTTAATAATAATTGAATAATTAACATTATCAAAGTTTTTCACATGTGGCATATTTTACTGTAGTACGCAGCTTCCGAAATATTTGTGTTTCAGATCTTAAATTCTACATTCCAAATCACCTACATTGAGAAAATGATACCATATTGTTAACTACTTAAGTATTTAAACTCTTAATTAATGACAACGCGAGCAACGAACACAAGCGATTATGAAACTTAAAGTGGCCATGACCAGCAGATTTAATTATGTAAAGTCAAGCGGACCATCAGTGTGACAGACTTTGTCTCTCACCTTCCCGCTCCGCCTGATATTACCACAGTGCACCTATCTTCTTTGAGTGCCGTGCCTGGGTTCAGACGTTGGCTATCATCACGTCGACCATTCTGTGGAATCTATCTCTGTCTGCTGCTACTCTGAAGAGGTCTTCCACTTGTAGATTTGTCCAGTGTCTAATGTTGCGCAGCCAGGACAGTTTCTTTCGACCAATCCATCTCTTTCCCTCCACCTTGCCCTGTATTATGAGTCGAAGCAAGTGATATTTTGGACTTCTGATAATATGACCAAAGTACTCGGCTTTTCTCACTTTAATTGTCTTCAGAAGCTCTCTCTCCGCGTCAATCATCCCGAGCACATCCTCATTGGAAGTGTGTGTGGTCCAGGGTATCTTCAGGATTCTGCGGTAACACCACAATTCAAAAGCCTCAAGTTTATTAATGGTGGCAGCCTTCAACGTCCAGGTCTCGCAGGCGTAGAGCAATGTTGACCACACGTAGCACTTTAAGATCTTTTTTCGTAAGTGCGTGGAGAGACTTCTATTGCACAGAACTGGTTTCCATGACATAAATGTTTTACGAGCTATTCCAATTCGAGTTAAGATTTCTTCATCTGAGTCTCCCTCCGCATTCAACCAGCTACCAAGATATTTGAAGTGATCAACATGCTCCACCACCCTCCCGTCCAGAAGCAGTTGTCCCGGGTCAACATCCACCTTTCCCACCGCCATCCATTTTGTTTTGTTGATGTTAATTTTTAATCCTGTTCGACGACTTGATTCATTTACTGTGTCAACCAGAGTCTGGAGGTCTCTTAGACTTTCAGCCAAGATAGCGGTATCGTCGGCATATCTAATGTTGTTTATGGTTTCTCCTCCGATTTTTATACCCTCTGTTCGGCCATCCATCGCCTCACGAAATATTTGCTCAGAATATATATTGAACAGTGTAGGCGACAAAACACATCCCTGACATATTCCTCGTTTGATTGGGAGTTTACTTGAAGAGGTGTTTAGATCCACCCTTGATATATAGATTCCATATATTCGAGCAGCAGACCATGTCGAACCCGATCAAAAGCCTTCTCGAAGTCTATAAAGCATATATAAACGTTCTTTCGAAACTCACAGTACTTTTGGAGAATGACCCGCATGCAGAACAGGGCCTGTCTAGTTCCCAATCCATTCCGAAATCCAAACTATTCTTCTGTTAAGTTACTTTCATACAATTCGTACATGCGGTTTTGAAGAATACGTAGTAGGATTTTAAGAGTGTGACTCATCAGGCTAATCAGTCTGAAATCGCTACATTTGCAGGGTTTGCTCTTTTTCGAGATTGTGATGAAAAGCGATTCTAACCAGTCTTGAGGTATCTGCCCAGTGTTATAAATTTGGTTGAAAATCGTAGTCAGGTATGTAATGCTGTCTTCATCCAACAGTTTAAGTAATTCGGCGGGAACCTGATCTGGCCCAGGTGCCTTGTTGTTTTTTGCTTGTTTTATGGCTTTCTCAACTTCTGCCTTTAGAATTTGCGGACCCCTCCTATCTAAATCTTCTCCGAGGGGGTGTTGTTGGACTTCACGATTGACGTCCTCGAAGAGATTGGACACATAGTTCTGCCACTTTTTGCAACAGTGATCTAGATCGGTTATAATTTTCCCACTGGAGTCTTTGAGTATACTTGTATTTCTAGTTGTTTGTATTCCAGTTGTGGCTTTAAGTTTTTTGTGTAGACCAAAGTCATCATGTTTCCTTTGTAGTTCTTCTATTTCTTGGCAAAAGACTCTGAACCAAGCTTCTTTGGCCTCCTTGATTTTACGTCGAATTCTCTTATGTGTTTCGAGGTTTTTCTCTACTCTTGTTCTTAAGGCCTCTTCTTTGCTCCATCAGCTCTAGAATTTCTTGTGTCATCCACTTCTTTTTAGCTGTTCTTTTCAGGCGTGGTAATAGGTCTGTTGCAGTTTGAATAATGGAAGTCTTTATATCTGTCCAATTTTCATCAATAGTTTTTTCTTCGTTGGATATCGTATTTATGTTGTGTATCTTGTTGTTTTTTTCAGCATCACAGCCATTCAAACTGTTTCAGTCATGCCCGTGATGTTCCAACAAAAGAGCCATGTCAGGATCATTTCCTTAGCGCTTCCTCTTGGTACTGGTGATCGCTGCTACCCTTCACCAGGAATGTTTATTGATCTTCCGGTCTAGATCGGTACTGTTTTGTGCACCTATACGTGGTAATAAGGGAGTTCTAACCTGCAAGCTACGTCCCTCGCTAAAACTGAGATTCACAGCTCACATGTGCGAGGGCTCCCACCCACCTGAAGTAGTAAAGTCGAATTTACGATAAATTTATCAAAGTCCTAAGCATCGCGTACTGTTCACAGCAGCAGAATACACAAACACTTCAAAATTGTTAATAAAAATAAAACTTAAAACTACTTCACTTGTATATGAGATAAATAAGCTTTGGTGATATCATAAAGTTGCTTATTTACCCTTACCAGAATCTTCTTTATTAGTTTATTAATCACTGCATAATTAACGTTATCAAAATGATTCGATACTTTCACATAAGACATATTTCTCCATAGAACGCAGCTTTCGAAACAATAATTTTTCAAATCGTAAATTCGACAATCCATATCACTTACATTGAGAAAACAGACGATATTGTGAACTACTAAAATATTTAAGCTGCTAATTAATTATCATCTTAACTTAAGTTTTAACTAAAACTAGAAAATAATACTTAAACATTCAAGACAAATTATGGACAACGCGAGCAATGAACACAAACGATTATGGACCCTAAAGTTGCAATGGCCAGCAGATTTTATTATATAAATAGTTAAGTAGACCATTATTTCGACAGATTTTGTCTCTCACCTTCCCACTCCGCCTGATTTTACCAGAGTGCACGTATACGTGGTAATCAGGGAGTTGTAACCTGTAAGCTAAGTCCCTAGCTAAAATTGAGTTTTACAGCTCACATGTGCGTGGGTTCGGGGTTACCCACCTAAAGTAGTAAAGTCGAATCTATGATAAATTTATGAAAGCTCCAAGCATTGCGTAATGTTTCGTTTTAGCTAACATTTGGTGAAGGTGCTAGTCTATGCAAGTCTATTTATAATGCAAAGATTGCGCTCCAAAACTTAAGAACTTGTTTCAAATGGAAGCTCGAATATCTTGACCGGAACAACAAATCGAGGCAGTGAAGTTGGAAACCAAGAGTCTGGCAAGTTTTTTGGAGGACGTACGGATGCTAGGTGAAGACATTAAAACTATTCAAATATCGTTTACAAGCTCATTTACTAAACTAAAAACTGAAATGTTAGCTATTAAAATCTCAGTAACTCAGCACCAACTTCAACCTCCATTATCTGATTCACCACCAAATTTGCCACCCAATATGGATACAGTTTTGACTGAAGTCAATGATAGAGCATCGAGAGCCAATAATATTATGATGTACAATGTACCGGAACTCAATTCCGATAGGATCCATGAGAGAATCCTGGAAGATCGTCAGAGGATAACTGAGTTGTTGGTAACTATTAACAAATAATCGGCTTCAGAAAGAGTGAGTAATGTGTTGAAAGTAGGCAAGGCATAACTACCTTCGGCCATTAAAGGTAGTTTTCACAGACAGTACGGTAGCTAAAGATGTACTGAGGACTGGAAATAAAGCTTCTGTGAATCATACATTTAAAATAAAAAAATGATTTGACTGTGATGCAAAAGGACTGTATAAAAAAACGGTAGCGGAGCTCAATAGAAGGAAAGATGGGGGTGAAGAAAACCTGTGTCTACCAGGCCAAGACACAATCG
>MU183446.1:200201-238692 GCA_016904865.1 Pissodes strobi
TATGCATACTTAAACTTCTTTCAGAGTATAACGATACCTAATGATAGACATGTGTTGTTAGACCTAATTTCCTCGAGTAACAATAACTTGGTGGTATCTGAGGCTAGATTATCGAATCTTTTTGAGGTTCATATAGCATATAATTTCCAATTAAATGTCAGTACTAATTTTAAGACAAGTGTTCACTTAGAGGAATTCTATTTCGACTTTAGAAATTCAGATTATTATGACATTAATAATTATCTATTTAGGATTAATTGGTATTTGTTACTGAATTCTTTCGATATAAATGTAGTATCCCAATTCTATCATATATTAAATATGGCAATAGCTCTTTTTGTTCCTCTTAAAAGATTCAAAACCTCCCATTTTCTCAGATGCTTCTCTGGTGAACTCAGATATTTAGTTCCTCAAAAGAAAATTGCCCACAACAATTCTGTACCACACAATGTGGTTCATTATATTGATTTTTCTAATCTTAAGGAGCCCACTCACACTCCGGAAATACTCAGAGGAAAAACTACACAGGCCTGGCCTTAAGAATTTTACGTTATGTTCTGAATACACCCGGCTCCACACACGTTGAGGAAATCCTTCAATTCAGTTCAGTTTGTATAGTAACAAGCTCGGTAGCAAATATGGCGTCATCATACGATTGTCTTGCTATTCACGGTCTTTTACTAGCAATAGATCGTGACATAAAAACGCGTATTAATAGAAAAATTAGGTGTAAAGAATGGCCGAAAAAAGGCGTGATTTTTCCCGTATAAATCTGCTTTCAGAAATGAAGGTAGTGCCAAAAGATTGCCCAACTATCTGAGGATGGATGAAGACACCTATTTAAATCTCCTAGCTATGGTAACACCACTCATTGAAAAAATGGATACCATTATGTGATTAACTATTTCGGTTCAATCGCGTTCAGTTTTTTTAATTAACCGTAGATGCCAAGCCTCATTTTTTATTCTATTATGATAATCCTTACTTTTAGCCTGCCAAAGACACGTTTCAGATTCATGAATAGCAATAATAAATTCCTCTAGAAATTCGCGACATATTGACATTGACACAATAATACTACAACCCAGGAAACACCACCTAAACTATTTCAATCCGTTAAATATTAAAATATTGTCAAATGTCAAAGCACGGGAAGCCTAGGCGGCGTCAACAACGGTCACAAATCATCAGACACGCTCTAGTCGGCCTGTGCACTTCCGGCCTGCGCGGGATTATCAAATCGTTTATCAATTCTACTTCGAGCGACCTGTACAGTCCGAAAAAACTTACGGCGTTCTACACACACGCTCCGGTAATCCTCACGGCCAGGCCTGTGCAGATTTTCCTCTTAGGATTTCCGGGATGTGTGTGGGTACTTTTAGGTCTATATGCAAAATTTTAACTGACATTTGCTACCAACATCACATTTCAGATCTTGATCAGATTTTGTGTGCTGATACCAAAAGTTTTTGGTACCACCTAAGGAGTAAGAGAGCAGTGAACAAAATTCCTAATTCTATGTATTATAATGATAATCTGTTTATAGGCTGTAAGCAAATAGCAAGTGGTTTTGCCCAATTCTTTTCAACAGTGTAAAATCCAAATAAAAATTTTACAGTCATTCAACAGAGGTGTGATAATACTAGCATACCTAATCCTAAACTATTCGTTGCTCTGATTGTCGATAAAATATCTAAACTTAAACCTAAAGTTGCTTCGGGACCTGATGGAGTGTCAAACTATATTTTATCGTGTGTTTGCGCACAGCACATATGTGCTGTTTCTTATCCTCTCTTCATTCTCTTCCAAAAATTCCTAAACACAGCGGTGTTTCCTGACCTTTGGAAGCATAGCTTTGTGGTACCTATATATTTAAATCTGGAGATAATAACAAAATATAGAAATGCAGAGGTGTGTGCATGCAGTCGGCCATTCCGAAGCTCTTGGATAGCCTAATTTATGACAAATCTATTTCTTGTAAGGAACTCATAGTTGGTCAACAGCACGGATTCTGCTCAGGCAGGTCTACTGTGACAAACTTGCTGATAATTAAGCAGGACCTGTTGGATGCCTTGGAGAAGGGAAGTCAAATGGATGTGATATATACTGACTTCTCCAAGGCATTTGACAGGGTTGATCATGGTATCTTGCAGAGCAAGCTTGGTCTTTGTGGATTTTCCAGTCATATGGTCAATTGGTTTGCCAGCTTCCTGTCAAACTTGACTCAACAGGTTCGATAGGGTAATGCCAGATCTTGTAATATTAATGTATGCTCCGGTGTTCCCCTAGGTGGTCATTGCTCACCTCTGCTTTTTCTTATTTTTATTAATGATATTATTTCATGCATGGAAAATAGTGACTTTCTGTTGTTCGCTGATGATTTGAAATTCTACAGAATAGTTCTTTCTCTTGAGGACCAAACTTTATTATAAAGTGACTTAAGTAAACTAAATGAATGATGTATTAGCAACAATTTGTTTCTTAATATAGGTAAATGTAATTACATAAGTTTTCATAGAAGATTTAAAAAAGTATATTCATCATACAGCTTAGAGGGGACTCCACTCCAGTACTGTAATATAATTAAAGATCTGGGCAATTTAAGTTGGGTATACAGATTCCTGAGGACCATGTTTATGATAATGCTCGAGAGGGTTTCAAATATGAAAACATTAAGGTAGAGACGACTACATGGTGATTTGACATTTGTGTTTAAGCTTCTTAATAGCCTGATCGTTTGTCCTGAGGTTCTTGGTAAGATAAATTTTAATATTCCCTCCAGAATCCTTAGGCAAAACAGAATGTTTTCTATACCATTCCATAGTACCAATTATTATGCTCTCTCCCAACCCCCCTCCCGTGTTCAGAGGACATTGCATTTTTTATATACTAAGGATATTGAAATTGCGGGCATTATCTTATCTGCATTTAGGAGGCTAGGGAAATTATTTGATTATCTGTTAAATTGGGTCTCTATTAATATGTGGCTGTGGTATATATATTCATTTTATGTTCAATATATTTATAATTTAGTTTTGGTTAGGTTTGATTATTGCATTAATATAATATGTATTTTCCTGTAATGGGGTCGATCCCGTTTATTAAATAAATACAATAATTTCAATATACCATAGATTTAAATAGCGCGGGTATCATATATTAAATTGCATAATCATCCCAAAAAATAGGCAGTAGTTAATGATATTATAATTGAATAGATGAGCAATTATTTTCTAGGTTGTTATGCTAAGTTTTTATGTTTTATTAGAGAAAAAGTTACATGAACATATTATTGAAGAAATAATACTTTAGATACACTAAATACTTTAGAATCCTATCTATCTATATAAGAGTATATAAACTGCTTATAGACTGGAAATAATATATTTATACATGCTTTAGTGAACATGTCTAAAAGTGAAAAAGCACTGTTTTATCATTTTCAGGCTTTGCCTAATTTATCATTACTAAACGAAGTAAAACATATTTTAATTAATTACAACTTAACATTTTTGCGTATATAGGTCATCCTGTATTATTAATGTATCCGGAGCACTAGCCATGATAACTGAACTTCATGGGCTAGCCTCCTTGCATGCCAGAATGGATTTCGCATCATTTCGCCATACCCCTATAACATTTTGTAGTTTGCAGGGTTAAGTATTGTATATAGGATTTTAAGTAGAGTTTCCAGCTTAGCTCCAATAAACTTCACCACCCTCCCAATTATCCAATACATTATGGAAAGAACCAGAATTGAAATATTCATTACCTATATTGAAAAAAAATATTTATATATAATATTGCAACATAATTTAAATAGAATTTCGACTAGAGTAACCAGTTAGGCGAAATAATAAAATTAATTCTCTGCACAAAGTTTTGAATGTTTTAAAATTAGCATGCCAGGAATATGAACATGATCATTTTATGGAAACAAAACTGAATGGTGGATTAAAAGACGAGAACGTTGCTGCATTCACAATAAAACTTTACTTTCGTACTAATATTTACCAAAATATGGATAATTTTATTTCTACTTTAATGGAAATGAAATAAACATAGGTAATTTACTGTGAATATTTTAGATGTTTTTTTATGGCTGTGACACACACACTAAATGGAGAACCTATGGCGCTTAACGAACGGTGTGTGTGCGAAGATGTTTATTGACACGGTTCTTGAAGAGTTGTAGGTTGTAATTAGGGGGAAAGAGATGTCCTGGAAGTGAGATCCACAGTGAAGCAGTGCACCAGACAAAAGAGTTCTTGTAAAGCGATGTTCTAGGTGTTTCCAGTTGTACGACGAACTGGTGCGCTCTTGCCGTCTGTCGTGACTGTCTGACAGGCTTTTCCAGGGGCGGGATGAAGCGGGCCAAATCCTGGGAACATCTGCCGTGAAAGTATCTGTAAAACAGGGACATCTCGGCCACATGTCTGCCGTGTTTCAGACTATCCAGATTCCGGGTCAACTCCGGGTCGCCGATGAGACGCACAGCTCTCTTCTGATTGGAATCCAGCAGCTTTAGGGTGTGCTTTGGTGCGGCACCCTAGATGTGTGAGCAATATTCTAAGCACAGTCTTATTTGCGCTTTGTAGAGCAAGAGCAACTGCTGCGGTGAATAAAGTTTTTTTGTTGCGAAATAGCGCACCAAGCTTCTGGAAGGCTGATTTTGCGACGTTAGCAGCGTGGTCATGCCAGGACATATTGCTATTGGCCGAGACCATTAACCCTTTAGTTCGATTGACAAAGATGAAGGAATGGTCGATTCTGCCATAATGATGTCAGGGCCCGCCGGCCGTATTAGCCCTCTTGGTAAACGTGGCTGCTTGGGTCTTTGCTGCATTGAACTGGACCAAATTTCTGTAGCCCCAAGTTGGCATGGGCATATACTAAAACATAGCTATTGTACAGTTAACATTATGCCGCATTGACGACGACAAAATCCTTATTAGGATGTGATTGAGCAAAGGACTCATCATCATCAACACGCAGCCTCCCTCGTCCACTGCTGGACATAAGCCTCCCTTAATATTAACCACTCCTTACTGTCTTGTGCCACCTGTATCCAATTCGATGATACTCATCTTATGTCATCTGACCATCTAGTCTTTCTCGTTTCTATAGGGATCGATTCTAGGGCGCACGCTTGGTCAATCGATTATCTCGCATTTTAGTATATGTCCTGCCCAATTCCACTTAAGATGGGTTATTCTATTGATCGCATCTTCCACTCTAAGCAAATGACTAATATTTCCAAAACTATATTTAATATAAGCAAATAAGTTAGCTTAGCGTACATGTTAATATTATGTGTTAAAGATAAAGAAATATGCATGTTGAACGAATGTTTTGAAGTAACATGGGTTAAACCTATTTGTACTTCATTTCATTTCAATTACTTCAAGGAGTATTCTTCTGCTTCTCAATCAAATTCGCTTCTTATATATCCACCTTAATTATAATTATTGATAATGCAACCCATTAACGCTGGCATTCTATTTATAGATATTACTGCTCGGCTGGTTATTTCAATATTCAAAACTATTGGAAGCCTATTACAATATTATCAATATAAATCTTTTACAAAACTATTGTCACGACTTTAATCTTGCTGTGTCAGTATCTGGCTAGAAACTTAACCCACAGCAGGTCTGGAAGCCCTAGTTGACCTCGCTCCGCTGCAGATATGCATAGAAAAGGAGGCCTCGACCAGTGCGATAGAGTCACTAAGACACAAAAACCGAAGTCAGGAAACCTGACTGGTCACCTTAAAATTCTCAAGGACATTTGATCGCTCCATGTGGTAATTGAAGACCGCAATACTACAGGGGAAAGACTAAAACAACTAGAGAGAGGATCACTTGTCTGGTACACAGATGGATCAAAGATGAAAGAAGGAGTGGGATTCGGAGTTTACGAATCTTGGTGTCGAATCTCTGCACTTTTAGGAAACACTCCCACAATCTTTCAAGCAGAACTAAATGCTATCAATATTATAGCCATCTCTGAATGTGCCAAAAAAGGCCTAAGAGGAGCAAAGATCTATATTCTATCAGATAGTCAAGCAGCCTTAAAAGCGCTAGCATCTTGCAGAATCAACTCCTGTCTAGTGTGGGATTGTCGGATGGCTGCAGATAAACTTACAATCAGAAACAGACTCACCCTAATGTGGGTACCAGGGCACGATAGTGTGGAAGGCAACGAAGCCGCTTACCAGCTCGGAATGGTGCACAAACTGCCTTTTGCGTGTCTGAACCATTCTGTAGCATCACTAGAGGACACGTGACGAATGAACTCAGAAATTGGGGAAAAAGGCGGAAAGAGACACTTCAGGCCAATTTACTTCAAGAAAAGTGTTAATATTTGATGGAAGATATTATGGATGACACAATTGTTCTAATTTATTATAATAGCCCCATTCTATTGTCGTTTTACCATCGGATCCAGATTATCTGACAGCCGAAGATGATGCTGACGAAGACTAGTTAGATGCAGCACAAATGAGATTTTCCTGTCCAGTTATATATAAAGATACAGTTGAAAAAAGACAATAAAAATATTTAAAACGTCACCAGAACTTCTGTGCAAACAGTCTCTAAAAACGGAATTTTGTAATTATTTGTCAAAATTGGAGAAATGCAATCGAAAATATTCTTTCACGCATGGGAAGAAACTTTGCATGTGAAAAATACTGTTTCTCGAAGCTTTTAATGTACAGGGTGGTCCGTTTATTATGGGATGCCACCTTATCTCAGAATCTAGGGGGTGTACCAAAAAAAGTTTAATACAAAAGTTATTTGGATTTACTTAATTTTTTAAAATATTATAGTTTTATATTGTAATCTACTAAAATGCATAAGCTACTAAAGAAATATCACCCTGTCGTAAGTTTGAACTTGAACTTGGTGATTGTTATATAAACATTAAAAGCAAACTATAAACAACGCGAGCAATCAACGGGAGCGACTTTCAACCTTAAGCAAGCAATGGTCAGCAGTTTTTATTATATAAATACGCTACCGAACCTTCAGTTCTTCAGACTTTAGTCTCGCCTCCAGCTCCCGGGTTAGTCACTTGACGACTGCCTTAGGGTTCTATCCGCTCTTAAAGTTAGCCATACGGCTGCTTTAGGTTCTAGTCCATTCATTCTAAACCTGGTACCGGTTAGCCACTTGACGACTGCTAGGACCAGGGGTTTCACAACCTCCATAGCAAAGTCCTGACAAGAAGTTTGTCAGAGTGCTGAGAAAGACAAGTGTCTAAATAGTCAGTTAAACAGTTTAGTGAAATCTTTTAGTGCTCTTAAATAAAACCCCAACTCTTAAGGAAAACTATAAATTATAAGACAGTAAACAAAGACCTATAAACAGTACCTCAAATCGAGAAAACATGCGCAACGTAGTAATCGGGTTTAATAGAATCTCATTTTTCTGACCAATAATCATTGTTAAAGTTTTATCGTTAATACATTGTTATTGTTATAAATTAAACGTGCTTATTTTATCATCTCTTCTTACTCCACGTAACTCGGTGTCGGTCTACCTCAGTTACCCCCCGGCACGTTGAACAAGGCGTGTCCTCACGAATAGAACATACATTGGTAGAGTAAAGGAAGCATTGAGACCCCGTCATTGTACTAATCGCGACGCGGCTCTTCTCTGAGAAGTTATTCTTTAAGAAACGCGCTACCCCCTAAACTATTCGTGACACGTGGTGGAGGTGTTAAGTTACAAAGAGAGAAAACAATTAAATGATAATTACAAAATCTCTTAAGTTACAAAGATAGAAAAACAATTAAATTATAATTAAAAAATTCAAAACACGCGCCAGCATTATTTCGCGCGGTTAAATCGTATTATTGGTCAATAAAACTAACATAATTCAAAAAATTTTATTTACAATATAAGGCAATTTTAAATTACGCGCGTTCAAGCTACGTCCATTGCTGCATACACGTCGCCCTCTGGCAGCAGTCGTTTTAAGCTGCAAGCTGGTGAACTCAAGCCATCTACGTCGCGGAAGACAGAGGCGCCATCTAGGGGTCTAGGTTCATACCTGAAACAAACGAAAAAGTTGTTAGCTACGTTTTTAAAACCTGCTAATTTTGGCGAAGGTGTAAGGATATACATTCATATCTAGAAAAGATAAAAATCGAACACAAATCTTCGCCATTGTATCAATTTAACAAATTTTAATATAATTTATTTAATCTAGGCGATACTCAACGCAAAAAACGCCACCGTCACCGTAGAAAGAAATGACAATCACAGCAATTTTAACCAGAGGTCAAAAAGTTCGAGGTCGACGACTTGACAGGGGTACCAATCAAAGGAAACGAAGCACCATAAAGCACTATGACCTGGTCCGAAGCAGAACTTCTGGACGATTACTGGCTCAAGTAGAGATGGAGCAAATCCGATTCGATTCGAAACTACACGATGCAGACACACGAACAAACAGATGGTTACTTTCGCTGAAGTTTTCAATGGGCGCTATCTAGCCACCAAGAAGTGAGGGACAAGCCAGAAGAAAGAAAATATTGTAGCGTAAAGTATAAGATACCTTTTATTTATAAATGTTACATATTAGAATAATTGACTGTACGATATTTCATGGAACTAAAATCGGTAAATTGTGTACAGATAGACATTTTTAAATATAAACAAAGTCACCATGCTGAATTAGGTCAGCGAGCTTAAATACTTTGACTAAAAGACTATAAAAAGTCAGCAAATTTTGTTTATAAGTCAATACGTAAAACTGAGTCAGATAAAATGCTATTAATATTAAAAATATTAAATATTATTTGAATATACAGGACCGTATTCAAGTGAGAAAATGTTAGATGTACAAAATAATTTATTAAGATATAATTAATCAATTTTTTAATACAATTATGGAATTACCTGCAATATGGGTAATATAGTTAAATATGGGACAACAAGCCCATCTGTATACATAAATAAGTCCGATAATTTTCCATGTAATAGATATGGTAAATATAGTTGGGTAATATTAAAAACAGGATCGACTTATTTGAATTAAGTAATGTAAATAATTATAGAAATAAGTGCTATAAACTATCTCCCTAGTAACTCTAGAATTAGAATTGTTTATAATTAGAAAGCAAAGTTCAACTAGCAGGGGATGGACGCATTCCCTGTTAGCTGTAACTATAGCAATTCTGCAAACAAGCGTTGATTGTCGAATAGGCGCCTATTTGACAGTCAACGGTAAAGTATAGACATTTCAAATATGTGGGGAATTCTACATTCTACTTGTTTTCTGTTAATCTAGAATTAGAGTTAGGTATACAATTTCAAAGACAATTTATAAAAATATCTTTCTTTTTTATTTCATGTACCAATCACCAGTGGAGGTCCATACTAGTCTCTCCAGCAGGCTCTCACTTATGATACCCTCAAACAGTTTAATGGTATGTTATTACTAAGACATATAGACTGCAGTGGAGGCTAGAGGGAGTTACTAAGGATCAGCCTGGATACAGAAAGTAACAAGACCACTGTTGGAATTTTATATTGTATAAATTGTAATATCACATAGTATTATGCGGCAAGTTTTTTCGAATTGAGGTCTTTCTTTTTGACAACATTTTAGAGGGAGGGGGAACATGTAATCTACTAAAATGCATAAGCTACTAAATAAATATCACCCTGTCGTAAGTTTGAACTTGAACTTGGAGATTGTTATATAAAAATTAAAAGCAAACTATAAACAACGCGAGCAATCAACGGGAGCGACTTTCAACCTTAAGCAAGCAATGGTCAGCAGTTTTTATTATATAAATACGCTACCGAACCTTCAGTTCTTCAGACTTTAGTCTCGCCTCCAGCTCCCGGGTTAGTCACTTGACGACTGCCTTAGGGTTCTATCCGCTCTTAAAGTTAGCCATACGGCTGCTTTAGGTTCTAGTCCATTCCTTCCAAACCTAGTACCGGTTAGCCACTTGACGACTGCTAGGACCAGGGGTTTCACAACCTCCATAGCAAAGTCCTGACAAGAAGTTTGTCAGAGTGCTGAGAAAGGCAAGTGTCTAAATAGTCAGTTAAAAAGTTTAGTGAAATCTTTTAGTGCTCTTAAATAAAACCCCAGCTCTTAAGAAAAACTATAAATTATAAGACAGTAAACAAAGACCTATAAACAGTACCTCAAATCGAGAAAACATGCGCAACGTAGTAATCGGGTATAATAGAATCTCATTTTTCTAACCAATAATCATTGTTAAAGTTTTATCGTTAATACATTGTTATTGTTATAAACTAAACGTGCTTATTTTATCATCTCTTCTTACTCCACGTAACTTGGTCTCGGTCTACCTCAGTTACCCCCCGGCACGCTGAACAAGACGTGTCCTCACGAATAGAACATACATTGGTAGAGTAAAGGAAGCATTGAGACCCCGTCATTGTACTAATCGCGACGCGGCTCTTCTCTGAGAAGTTATTCTTTAAGGAACGCGCTACCCCCTAAACTATTCGTGACAATATAGTCAGGGTGTTCGTATTTTCGTGGACAAGTATCAACTTCCTTATTTTAAACGGAATATCCTATATATTAAGGCATTTTTAAATCCCTCAGAAAATTCTAAATATATTTTATATATAATATCCTATACTTAAGTCTAACCGTTTTTGATATATTTTGAATTTTATGTTAAAAATGACGTTTGCAGGTCTAAATATAACTATCAAGTTCTATTGAAAGCCTTTATTATTTAATTGGAATTGGTTTCCTTGTAGAAGGGGATCTACTTTAGTAGTCCGTGATGACATTTTTATAATAAATAAATACAAGGTGATCAAAAACTAACATAAAAATTTAAATGAAAAAATCGTTAAAAGTAATTTTTTTCAAATGGAAACCCCCTATTTTTATAACTTTATCTTATTTAACATTAAGAATAAGGGCGACTTTGTATAAAGTTATCTATTCGAAAAACTTGTAGTTTTTGAAATATTGGCAATTTAACATTTTTCTATTGTAAAAATACTATACGGCTGTCAAGTTTTGTTATTAGTTGGCCATGACGGCGAGGCGTGGCGAAAAAAAAAACAATCGAGCACTATAGAAATGACACTATTTTTTTGTCGTCTGATAATACACCTAGTTATTACCCCAGCCGAGCCGGGACGATGGGGTCGAGGGTGTAAGGGGTCGGTCGTAATACACATGCCGGCCCAAATGTTAACCTCACCTGCTCCTGCGATGATACTGTCATCCGGTGCACCCTGCCAGATAACAGACGAGGCTCTGACGACCGAATGGATACCGGGATAAGCAGCCCTCACTTGCTGACCAACAGCTTCGGGTGGAAGAGTTGGCAAATGCAGGGGCACGTTTTTGTCCCGGAGTCAAGAAATTGGCCCCAAAGGCGGATGAACTAATCCTAGGAGTCAACGGCAAGATGTAGAAAGCAACGAGAAACCACTACATTAAAGATCCGAACGGATATCTCAAGACAAACAATTATGGCGATACAGCCTAATCAAATGGCCCCTAGTCCGTGGCAGACCTTAGTTGGAAGGGGTGCGAAGAATCCCCACGTTAAAAAATATTAATGAATTATAAAAAGGAAATATTTCAGATTGGCACTTGGAATGTTAACAGCATGTACATGCCAGGAAAGACCCATAATATAGAGCAGGAACTAAAACGACTGGGAATAAACATTATAGGCATAAGCGAGACAAGATGGCCTGGGCGTGAAAAAATCAAACTAAAAGACGCCGTATTATTTTGCTCCAGAGACGAAGACACCTACCACTATAACGGAATAGGCATTATGATGGATTTAGCGACCAGTGGTTCTGTCATCAACTTCATACCACTCTCCGACAGAGCAATCATGGTACAACTAAAGGCAGCACCAAAAAGCCTAAATATTATTCAAGCATATGCTCCAACAGCCGATAAAGCACAGACAGAGATAAAGTCATGGTACTCAGAAGTAAAACAACTAATAGCCGCTACCACGACATCACTCTTATCCTCGGGGATTTCAATGCCAAGGTAGGCAGAGGAAGAAGCGGGGATACTGTGGGTGAATATGGTCTGGGAATTAGAAATGACAGAGGCGATGTCTTGGTCTAGTTCTGTTAGGAGGAAGAGCTAATGGTTTCCAACACATGGTTTAAGCTACCTCCACGACCGACACCTCTACACATGGAAATCCCCACAGGACACCCCGGATTCTGCAGTCAGGAATCGAATTGACTATATATTAGTTCCAAGAAGGTATAGAAATGGAGTTCTTAGTGTTAAGACGTACCCAGGGGCAGATGACGAGTCAGACCATACTCCCGTAGTAGCACGCTTTCGTATTCGACTTAAGAAACTTATGAAAACATTTTCCAAGAAACCAAACGAAGCACTGTTACAGAGCTAACCCGAACGTCAAATAATCACTGATAAACTTAACAATGAGCTCGAAAAGGTCCTACAAAAGAACGAAGATAGTTCTTACACTGAGAGCCCTGATAATATCGAAAACACCTGGAAATTATTTAAGAATGCTGTATTAGGTGCACAAAAGTCGCTAGTAACAACAAACAAAACGAAACAACACAAATACTGGATGACTCAAGAAATACTCATGTTAATGGAACAGAGACGTAGCTTCAAAAGCATAAACGCAGATGAATATAGGAAAGCCCAAAAACTTATTAGAAGAAAAGTTAGAGAAGCCAAGGAAACATGGATGAAAAAAAAGTGCCAAGAAGTGGAGGAACTATATAAAAAACACGTACCTTTTCAACCTACATAAGAAAGTCAAGGAAATTACAGGTAGCCGAAAATACCCAGTCTCTACCCATGTACTTAACTAAGACAACAAACAAATCAGAGATAAGGGCGAACTAAGGGAGGTATGGGCAAAATATGTAGGTAATACATTTGAAGGCAATAGCCCGCCTTTCCGCAGTCAAGGTCTGACGGAGCCGGCACCAGGCATACTCCACTCTGAGTTTCAAAAAGCACCAAGCGAGATAAAAACTAGAAAAGCAGCCGGTCCAGATGACATCTGCCCAGATATTCTAAAACTTATAGAGGACGAAAACATACACATTTTGGTACAATTATTTAATGATATCTATACCTCAGATTACCTCCCTCGTGATTGGTTGAAATCAACCTTCATACCCATACCTAAAAAGCCCGGGAATGCGCAGAATTCTGATTGATCAGCCTAATGGGCCAGGTGTTTTTGAAAATTATTCATAGTCGTATACGTAGAAAATGCGAACAAGATGAAAGCGAATTACAAATGGGTTTCCGTGAAGGACTGGGTACCAGGGAGGCCTTATTCGCACTGTCCTATTGCAAAAATGCAGAGATCAACAGAAGATAGTATATCTGTGCTTCATAGACTATACAAAAGCTTTTGACTGTGTCAATCATACCACACTATTAGAACTGCTGGAAAGAAAAGTGTCGATGCCCAAGATCTAAAAATCGTACAGAATCTTTATGAACAGCAAGTGGCATCTGTCAAACTGGAAAACACCGAAACAAGTACTGTACCTATAGGGTGTGGAGTCAGACAAGGGTATGTACTTAGTCCAATGTTTTTTAATATGTATTCAGGAGTTATTTTCCAAAACGCTTTGGACGAGACAGAAGACGGTCTGAAAGTCAATGAGAAACTCGTAAACAACTTAAGATATAACGATGACACAATGATAATCGCAGACAGTCCTGAAGAGCTGCAACGCCTAATCGACAGCATATCGACTTCCGGTGACGCAATGGGACTGAGGATTAATATCTCAAAGACAAAGATCATGCAAATAAGTCGCAATCCGAATAACGACTTCAACATAAATATATACGGTTCACCAATAGAGGAAGTAACAAATTTTAAATACCTAGGAAGTTGGATCAGCGAGGATCTTAATCCTGAGATAGAAATTAGATCCCGCATAGAGCAAGCTAGAGCCAATTTTATTAAAATGTGGAATCTGCTAACCGACATTCAATTTAAACATAATATTTAACTTTGTTAGATGTTATGTGTATTCCACGTTACTGTATGGAGTCAATGTCTGGATGGTGGCTATATCGTAGAATGTTGCGCATTCCATGTACCGACCATATCACCAATCAAGAGGTCTTACATAGAATGACCAAGGACCGAACAATTCTCGAGACCATAAAAAAGTGAAAGAATGCTTACCTTGGCCATGTCATGAGAGAGGAAGTACAGATTCCTGCAACTGATTAGGGAGGGCAAAATTTAGGGAAAACGTGATCCTGGACGTAGACAGTGCTCTTGGCTGAATAACATAAGGGATTGGACAGACTTAGATTCAAACTCCCTGCTAAGAAGAGCCCAAGACAGAGACAAATTTGCCAGAATTGTTGCCGATCTTCATTGAATGGAGAAGGCACTTGAAGAAGAAGAAGGGACGATTAAGTTATTAACCTTTCGTCGGGCGCAGCTCTTCTAGCAGTGGGGATTTTAACACTACAGGTTACCATACACGTTGCAAAAGAAAGACTGTTGTATCTTCTAGAACAGCTCGCCCGACGAAAGGTTAATAACTTAATCGTCCCGGCTTGGCTGGGGTAATAAGTAGGTGTGTTATCAGACGACAAGAAATAGTGTAATTTCTGTAGTGTTCGATTGTTTTTTTTTCGCCACGCCTCGCCGTCATGGCCAACCTATGACAAAACTTAAAAGCCGTATAGCATTTTTACAATGGAAAAATGTTAAATTGCCAATATTTCAAAAACTACAAGGTTTTCGAATAGAGATCTTTATACGAAGTCGCCCTTATTTTTAATGCTAAATAAGATAAAATTATAAAAATAGGGGATTTCCGTTTGAAAATAAACTTTAAACGATTTTTTTCATTTAAACTTTTAATGTTATTGTTTGATCACCCTGTATTTATTTATTATGTGCACGAAAATACGAACGTCCTGGATATATAAAATAAACTATTTTAAAAGTTTAAGTAAATCCAAACAACTTTTGTATTAAACTTTTTTGGTACGCCTCGTAGGTTCTGAGATAAGGTGTCATCCCATAATAAACGGGCCACCCTGTACCTTTCATTCCAGCTGCTCATTTGATATATTTATGAATAAGAGCTAAAATTCAAATTCATAAAGATGCTGCTTTAATTTGAAATTATTTAAAAATCTGTATATAGCAAAGTCTTTTACAGAAGCCGGCAGTAGCTATAAGAATGGAACTAGTGCTTTCCATCTATGGACAATTTTGCTTTCGATTATTAAGATTTTATTTATATATTCAAATGAACAGTTTAAAAGAATGTTGCTGGGTAAAAATGGCACATATACATAAAAGATACAGAAAGTATTGTTTCCTAAAAATGTTTTAAATAAAGCATCTGCATTTGTTATAGAAAACAGAATCTGCTGTAGACGACCCTATCAAATATATTTAATCTGGCTAGTGCTTAATTTAGGTATAGAGAATTCGATTTTCTTGATTAAGGCCTTATATGTAGTTATGTCGGCAATTTAATCAAGCTACTGTCACTACCCCTTTATTTGATGTTCAGGTCTTATATTGGCGGATATGCTTATTGAATTAAAGAATATTATAGAAGAGAAACAACAAAAGCAAGGTAATGCTCAGAACACTCTAAAATACATGCAGATAAGATAAAACAACATAACTTGAATATACGAGAAGCACTTATGGAAAATTGCCTGGCTAATGCAGGGAGGAAAGATTACAACAGAAAGGCGAAGTAGTTTTTAACTGTTAATAGTTCCTTTATTTCAATTAGCTACGACCCTAATTTAAGTTATACCGACTACCGTAGATACAATCAGAGGAATTAAATCTATTGGATGATGCTCTTTTTAAACATACAACAAAATAAAGCCTATTAATTTAAGACTAAAAAAACTGTATTTAAGAAATGCCTTATGAGAGAGGGAAACCTTACATTGGTTAAACAAACATCTTCCAGCAAAATTCAGCATAGTAGAGTGGACGTGGTGCCAGATTCAGAGATGTAAATTTACACAAGTTCAGTTTCTTCTTCTTCTTCTTCTTAATGTAGGACGTTGTCCTGTATATACCATAAATGTGCCTGGCTCCTTCTGTCCTAATCATGTGATGCGGATGTCCAGCTCTCCAACCGTCGCTTCGGAAGTCCCAGCAGGTCTTGTTGTGTTTGGCTTCTCCTGTTTCGCTATTTTCCCCAATCGGTCGTCGGCAATTCTTTCAAGGTGATCTCTCCACTCCCGAAGCAGGCGTTTCGTGTTCAGTGTTCTCAACTTTCGTTTTGACAGCATAGGACACTACTTTGCTCTTAATACTCATAATATGTTTGTTTCGCCAAATTATGTCACGCAAGAATCCTGACATTAGGGGTGCTTTTGTTGTTTACTCCTTTGCTTCCGCCTTGAGATTTCGATTACTGGTTATGTTGGCTCCAAGGTATTTGAAGATCATTACCTATTCAACACTTTGGTCGTATATGGCTAGCTTGCATCGCTTGGGTTCTTGGGAGATCGTGAGTGACTAGGTTTTTTTGAGTGGAGATAATCATGTAGACGCATGCTGCCGCCTTTTCGAATATGTACCGGAGTCGTTGTAACTTGTCTTCATCTTATAACTGCATCTCAGCATACCACTTTTATTTCCTTATTTCCCTTCTATATCCCCTACCAGCTGTTTTTACGTCCTTGATGATTTAATTCATGATGACATTAAATAAAATTGGACCGAGACTGTCGCCTTGTCTTATGCCAGATGACATTGTTATTCTTTTTGACAGTCTGTTATCTGTTTTAATGAATGTTGTGTTACCAGTGTTAAGTTCTTTAATAATTTTTATTATTGCAGGGTTCAATTTCAAAAAAGTATAGCTGAAGTGCCCACTCTCGATCCAAGGACAGGTATGTTCACTTGTCCCCCACATTATTTGCTATTTCATGATTTCTGCGAATGGTTTCGATTTCTTGCATACATAATTTGCTTAGAGTCTGCAAATTTGCAGGGTTCAGAAATCAACAGTAATTTTATCAACTCCCTTGGTTAATGCAATTGATTCTACAGTCTCTCCATGCTTCTGAGCAAGAGCTCATCACGATTTGAATGCCACTTCTTCTTCTCCCCACTCTTAAGTGGTTTTATTAGGTCTTACGACATTATACCTTATGCTCTTACATGAAATATGATTGCATGCAAAGGACACCCCTCCTTACCTAAATGTTTCCCAGTTACACTCTTGCTCGCGGTGATTGCATTCCAGCCATCCGGTAGATTTATCGCTCTACCCTCTCACTACTCATTCATTGAAACAGTGAGTGTTAATAATATGAGCTTTCTCTATACGCAAATATGGCAAACTTCTGCGCCCACGGACAATAGCCCCGCCCTATTCGCCACGTGCCCACGTTTTTAAGTGGGACTGATGTAATGAAGGATTGGTATTTTTATGCAAAAGACCTTATCGACATTGGTCGGTATAAACAATTAATTTTTAAATCATTTATCACCATAAAGGGGCGGTACTTAACTTTATAGTTAACCACTTTATTTAGTGGATTGTGTCTAAATAGGTTGGTGGGGTTGTATTCATAGGGTGTGAATTGAAACATGTATTTTAGGTATTAGGTACTTTAATAATGCAATATTTAATTTGTATTAACTATGATCAATATATAAACTGTTTTCTAACTACTTTCATGCATTCATCCTTTCACACATAAAACTAAATACTGTGCATTAAGTTAACTATGAGTAAATGTCTAACAAAACTGCTTGATTATTTGATTTAAAATGAACTCCTCTCTTTATTGAATTTAATCAAACTTTCTTTATTTCAAATTTTCAACTGACTGCTATTCCGTTCACACTAAATACCTTGTTACTGTTCTTCTTCTACAATTCTCTCGACTTAACTTCACCAGAGATATAAAACTTCGAACATTTGAGTCGAATCTTGAGTAACAGATTTGTCTTACTTCTTATCTTACTACAATTATCCAACCGTCATTTTACCTTCTTTAAACAGCACAGGAGAAACTAGAGACGCTATCGCGATTTCTGTATTGAGAATATGAGTAAAACACGCCCAAAAGAGTTCCTTATCCAAGCATGGACAAGGAGAACAGAGTACAGCAGATAATTTCTACATATCTGTGCAAACAAAATGAGATTATGGCGTCAACCAGAGCTACGACTAGGTAGATATTTTAAGAGTGAACGATTCTACAGCACTCTTTTTCTTCGACTTCTGCATCTAAACTTTACTAAACTAAACTGAAAACAGAGCTACGACTTGGTAGATATTCTTGGCGCCAAACTCAAGCAGAGCGATGTCCGAACCGATGCTTCACGGTTGAGTGTTTGTAAGGCACTAAAATCAAATTTTGCCTACGGGCGCGTACAGGGAGAACAGAGCGGGAAATTGCGCGGACGCAGATGCATTTGGGAGGGTAGAAACATGTTCTTTCTTTATTTGATATTATGTTGTCTACACAACAGTGACGAAGATAAAGATATATTATATTGAGAACGATTAATAACGGTTTCCTTGACGGAGTGAAAACTTGCTTTCCAGCGATTGTCCATACAATGGAATCTATTCTACCGACAATCCAAGTTCGGACTAAGGAGTAACTGATATACAATGTTTTAAACGAACAATTCCCTGTTTACCTGGGATGAAATAAATTTATTTGGGCTTCAATTATGACTCAATCATACTGCGGACATACAGGATGTTATCACCAAACTATAAGGTGAAAGACGATAAGTTAATACACATGTTGAGGTGTTTCCCCAACAGACATTATATCTTCCTGCATTGATCGTGACTGCCTCTCATCTTGCTGGCATTTTCCGATACTACATCCAATGAATTCCAGTGGCTTGAACCTCATTCAATATAATATTGGTTTATATCTTTTTTCACATCTTTTTTCGTCACTGCCCGCTGAGTGTTCTTCCGATCGTTACATTATCCTTTTAAATTGCATAGTAAAATAATATCAATGTTTTAATATTGGAAATGTTTTTGTTTTCCTATTATGGGGTATCAAATCACGAAAAAATGCATGCTACATTTGGCACATCACGTAATATACGTGAGAGATCGTGTTAGTCTGTTTCTGAGGACGGAATCGGTTCAAATGACAAAAATAAATTATTGCTAACTGAAACTAACCGAAAGATGATTGAACGACTAACCCAAACTAACTAAAAGTAACCAAATGCACAAAAAGGGTTAAAACGAATCGGAACAAATTAAAAAAATAAAGTAAGTTAAAACTAACTCAAAGTAACTGAAATTTGGCGAATAACCAAAACTAACCATAAAAATTAAAATTGGTTATAACCTATCCGATCCGGTTCAAATTACTAAAATAAATTGGAACTAACTAAAACTAACCGAAAGTAACCAAAAGCTCCAAAAAAGGCTAAAACGTATCGGAACAGATTAAAAATATTAAAGTAAGTTAAAACTAACCAAAACGAACCGAATTTTTGCGACTAACCAAGACTAAAATTAAAACTACCGGAAATTAACTGGATATTGATTGAACGACTATAGTCTTTACGAAGTTAATTGAAACAGTTGGGGCTCTTAATAATTTCTAATTATTTTGTGTAGGCGCTCGCCGGCAACTGAGAACAGACTATGCCGACATTAAATTAAGAGTCCCAACTTTTTCAATTGACTTCGTAAAGACGATACCCACGACGACTATCTAACCCAATCTAACCTAAACTAACCAAAAGCACCAAATATGGCTATAACGTATCGAAACAGATTCAAAATATTATAGTAAATTAAAAATAAGCCATATTAACCGAATTTTGGCCACTAACTAAAAATAACCAAAACATTAAAATTGGTTATAACATATCGGAAAGTTGATTGAATAACTAACTAAAACTAATCAAAAGTAACCAAAAGCACCAAAACGGGCTAAAATGTATCGAAATAGGTTACACAATATAAAGTGTTAAAACTAAAACGAACCGAATTTTGGTGACTAACGAAAACTAATCAGAAACATTATATTTTACGATAACGTATCGGAGCCGGTTCAGATGAATACTTTGGTTTCTTGACAGTGAGTTTCCAAGGTCGCATCATGACACGGAAAATTTTAGTGAACGTCACGGCACGGTTTATGCATAACTGATTATAACGTATCGGAACCCGCTCAAATAAGTAAAATAAATTGAGACTAAGTGCAAATAACCGAAAGTTGATTGGACGACTAACCAAAACTAACCAAATCTAATAAAATTGATTAGAACGTATCGAAACCAGTTCAAATGACTAAAATAAGTTGAGATTAAGTGAAACTAACCGAAAGTTGATTAGACGATTAACCAAAACTAACCAAATCTATTAAAACTCACTATAACGTTTCGGAACCGGCTCAAGTAAGTTAAATAACTGGAGACTGAGTGAAACTAACCGGCAGTTAATTAGATAACTAACCAAAACTAACCAAATTTATTAAACTTGATTATAACGTATCGGAACTGACTCAAATAACTAAAATAGGTTGAGACTAAGTGTAACTAACCACAGATCTAGGAATGGGAAACTAACCGCAAGTTGATTAGACGACTAACCAAAATTAACCAAATCTATTAAAATTGATTATAAGGTACCAGAACCAGCACAAATAAGTGAAATAAGTTGAGACTAAGTGAAACGAACCAAAAGTTGATTAGACGACTAACACAAACTAACCAAATCTATTAAAATTGATTATAACGTATCGAAACCGACTTAAATGACCAAAATAAGTAGAGACTAAGTGAAACTAACCGGAAGTTGATTAGACGACTATCCAAAACTAACCAAATCAAAACTTAATTATAACGTGTCGGAACCGACTCAAATGACTAAAATAAGATGAGACTAAGTGAAACTTACCGAAAGTTGATTAGACGACTAACCAAAACTAACGAAATCTATTAAAATTAACTATAACTTAACAGAACCAGCTCAAATAAGTAAAATAAGTTGAGGCTAAGTGAAACTAACAGAAAGCTGATTAGACGACTAACCAGAACCACCCAAATCTATTAAAATTGATTATAACGTATCGGAACCGACTCATATAACTAAATTAAATTGACACTAAGTGAAACTATCCAAAAGTTGATTAGACGACTAACCAAAAGTAACCAAATCTATTAAAACTAACGTATTGGAGTCGGCTCAAATAAGTAAAAAAAAATTTGGACTAAGTGAAACTAACTGGGAGTTGATTCGACGATTATCCAATATCCAATACTAACCAAATTTATTAAAATTGATTATAACGTATCGGAACCAGCTCAAATAAGTAAAATAAGTTGAGACTAAGTGAAACTATCCAAAAGTTTATTCGACGATTAACCAAGAATAACCAAATCTATTAAAATTGATTATAACGTATCGTAACCGTTCAAATGACTAAAATTAGTTGATGTTAAGTGAAACTAACCGAAATTTGAATTGACGACTAACCAAAACTAACCCAATCTATTAAAATTGTTTATAACGTATCGAAAACGCTTCAAATGACTAAAGTAAGTTGAGATTGAGTGAAACTAACCAAAACTTGATTTGACGACTAACCAAAATTAACCAAATCTTAAAATTAATTATAACGCGTCGGAACCGGTTCAGATGAATAAAATAAGTTGATACTAAGTGAAACTAACCGAAAGGTGATTGGACGAGTAACCACATCTAAGCAAATATATTAAAATTAATTATAATGTATCGGAGTTGAGACTAAGTGAAACTAATCGGAAGTTGATTAGACGACTAACCAAAAGTAACCAAATTTAGTAAACTTAATTATAACGTATCGGAACCGACTCAAATGACTGAAATAAGTTGAGACTAAGGGAAGCTAACCGAAAGTCAGTTTGACGATAAACCAAAACTAACCAAATCTATTAAAATTGATTGTAACGTATCGGAACCAGCTCAAATAAGTAAATTAAATTAAAACTAAGTGAAACTAACCGATAGTTGAATAGACGGCTAACTAAAACTAACCAAATCTATTAAAATTGATTATAACGTATCGAAACCGACTCAAATAACTAAAATAAGTTGAGACTAAGTAAAACTAACCGAAAATTTATTAGATGACTAATAAATCAATACTAACCAAATCTATTAAAATTAATTATATCGTATCGGAACCAGCTTTAAAATAATTTGAGAGTAAGTGGAACTAACCGAAAGTTGATTAAATGACTAACCAAATCTATTAAAATTGATTATAACGTAACGGAACCGGCTCAAATAAGTAAAAAAGGTGAGACTATCCGAAAATTGGTTACACGACTAACCAAAACTAATCAAATCTATTAAAATTAATTATAACGTATTGGAACCGACTCAAATGACTAAAATAAGTTGATACTAAGTGAAACTAACCGCATTAGATCGGGGATTGAGAGACGAATCGAATGCAGTTTTTACAACCACCACTAATGTTGTAAATTGTAAAAACGATCGAAACTGTGTTAAGGGTGGGTGAGGGTGACTATTAGTTTCTCACGACAGACTAGTCGTGTCTCATATCGTTAGATCGACGAAAGTCAGACGAATCGAATGCAAATGGTCCTTTGCCTTTTCAACCACACTTATAACGTTATAAATTGTAAAAAATAACGAAACTTTAAGTAATATGCATTTATTTGGTATATTTTGGTAAAGTAAACTTACGTAATCTAACCTGATCTCACCCAAACTTCTATCAACTATTATATTTCCACACAATTTTGAGTTTTCTCCGATCTCAAATTTACTAAGCGTTGCATTCTTCTTCGGCATTTTCAATGTCTCCCCCGGTTGCATCTTTGTGAAGAACTGTGAATTTTTGAAAGGATAAGAAAATTTTGTTGAACTTTTGATGAAACATCATTCCCACTCTGTTGACAAAATAATATTTTTCCTTAAATCCCGTTGATTAGGAATCAAAAACGAAATTTTTCCTGTAACTATATATTTTACTTTTTCCTCCATTCACCAAAGCAAAAATGATATAAAATTATTATAATGGTTTAGATATCATCTTAACTATGATTTGCTGGTCTGGCTGTTCAAATCTTCACGTGCTTTCCTAGACAACGAATTTTTATATGAATTTTTCATAGTATATATCTATAGTAGAAGTAGTAGTTGAGCGCAGGCTAAAGGGCATTGCTGCAGGAGAACCTTGCATCGTTCTCTAGCCAGTTTCACCTCCAGTCCACTCTAATCTTCCTGACCTCTTGATGAAGGTCAGGATCTCTCTCCATGTCAAGCACACGGCCTCTTCATCCTGCAATATTACCGATTTGAAGAGGGTATGCCTAGCTTTTGCAGAGGCAGCGCATCTGCTAAGGTGTTGAAAGGGGGTTTCAACATCTTTCCCGCACTTTCAGCAGGTAGTGCTCTCCTCAGGGTCCATTGCACCCATGTGTCTTCTTAGTCGACAATGCTGTATAATTATCTCTTCCAGGATGCCTATAGACCGCCTATCTCTAATCTGGAGCCATTTTCTCTTAAATTTGTCAGGTTCCTGACTTGTCTGCTCACCTGAAAGTTGCGCTTTTTTGGATTGTGAACGGCCTGCTTAGCATTTAAGATTATACAAATTCTGAAAGCTGAATCATGGAGGTGCGTACCCAAGGCAGCAAATATAATTCGTCAAAGGACTGCTTTACCTTATTCTGTAAAAGCTTGTAATAATCTTCCTTATTAAGATGACCTTTTCAATGAAAATTTTATTTTTCAATACTTTGACTATTATTTAATATAATGATATGGAATATTATTGTTATGATAAGATGACTAAGAAAGCTGAGCTTCTATCCAATTATTATTGGGAGATGGCAAGCTGAACATAAGTAGATTAGTTAAAGTATAGAGCCAATAGGATAAATGCACATGCATTTTCTAAGTATCTGAATAAGATATAATGCTCTTCAAATGTGGGCCCAGAAATTGATACATTTCAGATTCCTCAGCTTCACCTGCTTGTATAGAAAACAATAAGCTATACTTTTCAGCAAAATATGTTTTGTTTTAGTGTGAACCAGGCCTAGGAGCGAGCGTGATGTACAACCTTCTCTACAACGAACCGACTAAACTCATGTTACTAGCCGGATGCAGCACAGTTTGCACTACCGTTGCTGAGGCAGCAAAAATGTGGAATTTAGTTGTGGTAAGTGATGTGTACATTATAGTCCGACCGCCAGAATTTGTATTCGTTATACCTAATTCATAATTTAATAATTTAACTGTAATTCGCAGCTGGAATCGTATTTAAGAGAAAAGAGACAAAATTTAAAATCTGGTAATTTATGTTGTATATGAGGGTAGGCTTTGGCAAAGTTTACTAAATAAAATATAAGTCCCGGCACTCTCGAAGCACGCAAAACCTGCTAGAATCCTCCCCCTCGTCCCGCTCGAGGCATCCAACTTCCGACAATGCATACGCATATACAATTGTACAAGGTATTTGACGGTACAAAGTACAAAGTTTACAGAAAATGCAGGTATCTGCGGCACGTTAGTGATCTCAATGGATCAAAGTTCCGACAGTGACTGAGGCAACTTAGATTTGATTTAGTAAACTTTGGCTTTGGTGAGCTTATGGGAACAGCTTCGGTTTAGTCTAACATGATACTCAGAGTGTATAGGTTAGAAGCACTTTAATAATATTTATTTTCAAGTAATGAAGCTGCATTAGGGTCCCAAATAAAAGAATGAAAATTTAAACAAATAATGGGTATATTTTAATATCCCTTTGACAAAGTTTAGATGGGAAATAAAATTGTGATGGAATATTCTTGGTGATATCTGAGGTCCTGGACACTATCTTGTGACGTCACTGAAAGATGTTCTGGTCACCGAATAAATATTCGGTGTTCTGATTGTGTAGCCGAGCGTGGTGGCAGGAAGATCCAAACATGGAAAACAATACAATTCGGTTAAAATTTTTGAGATAAAAATAAATAAACAAAGGGAGTAATGGTAAGAGAGTATAATAATATAAAATACGCACAAGTGAATTTTTCAATTTTAAATGAATTAATATATTCCTTCGCCAATTTGGACAGAACTTCTGTTCAAAATTTATTTTTGAACGGTTATGTTTCAAAGCAAATAATATGCAACATATATACCTTAGTAATTAGTAGTGGATTGTTAATTTAAATGGTAAGTAATTATATAGCAATAAGGTGATGAATGAAGCTTGTTTCAATTAATATATAAAGATAAACGTAAGTTCAATACAAATTACTAAAATAAACATTAGACCTATGAAAGTTAATTAAATAGAAACCCAAAAATAAATGGAAGGATAAAAGTTAAATAAAGGTAAAGATAGATCCAGAAAAAGTTACAAAGACAAATAATAAACCTATTTACTCCTTTCTGCCAAGGTATAAAGTTGTCTTAAGCACGCAATCTTAAATGCCGAAAAAAATATATACTTGTTAGTTTGAGAATAATTAACTAACGAGGTCACATAAGATGAACAACAGACAGCCATACTAGTGAAACCCATATGGAATCGCCTCAGTACAACCTATAGGAAAAAATAGAAGAAATGAAACAAAAATTCAATAATTGTAGCTCTTCTGTACTAACTGTAGAACCATTTCTACTCCTTCACGAAGCCCTAAGCCTCCAATAACGATAATTTTCTATGTCAATTTCAAAATAGCCGAAATTAAATTTAAAAGAAAATCTTCCATATTACCAGGCGTGAATTATAAGCTCAATTTAATTATCCTTTTCCTACACAATATTTTATTTACAAATGAAAAAAGATATATAAAATCACAGAAGAATAAGAAAAAAACGGTACCTTCTCAAAACACCTCACTATTATGGGGCACTAAGATGATCGGCGATCTCCTATCTTTCTTAATTTCCAGATTAAAGTGGCGTTTCTCCATTCGTTTCATTTTGCACCACGAAGGAGTGAAATTAATTAATTAATTACTGCGGTGTTTGCACAGAAATAATCATAATATTAATATTTCTTGTGATAACTGAATCATTTATCAAATAGTTTAATAGGGACATGAATTGTTATCCTTTTCCTACCCAATATTATATTTATAAATGAAAAGATATATAAAATCAAAGGACAATAAGAAAAAAAGACGGTACCTTCTTAAAACACCCCACTCTTATGGGGAACTAAGATGATCAACGATCTCCTATCTTTCTTATTTTCCAGGTTAACGTGGAGTTTCTCCATTCGTAGTTCCATTATCCACCACAAAGGAGTGAAATTAATTAACATATTAATAAGTTTTCTAGTGCTGTGTTTGCACAGAAATAATCATAGTATTAATATTTGTTTTGAAATAACGGAATAATTATCAAATAGTGTAATAGGAAAATGAATTCTTATCCTTTTCCTATACAATATTATATTTATAAATTAAAAAAATAAACAAAATCAAAGGGCAATAAGAAAAAAGACAGTACCATCTCAAAACACCCCACTCTTATGGGGAACGAGGTGATCGACGATCTCCTATCTTCCTCATTTTTCACCACGAAGGAGTGAAATTAATTAACATATTAATAAGTTTTCTACTGCTGCGGTTGCACATAAATAATAATAATATTAATATTTGTTCTAAAATAACTGAATAATTATGAAATAGTTTGATCGGATAATAAATGATGTCTATCCTTTCGTATACAATATTATATTTTATAAATAAAAAAGATATATTAAATTAAAGGACAATAAGAAAAAAGATTGTACCCTCTCAAAACACTTTACTCCTATGGGGAACCCAGATGATCGACGATCTCCTGTCTTTCTTATTTTCCACGTTAACGATTTTGTCCATTCGTAGTTCCATTTTACACCACGGAGGAGCGAAATTAATTAACATATTAATAAGTTTTCTACTGCTGTGTGCGCACAGAAATAATCATAATATTAATATTTGTTTTGAAATAACTGAATAATTATTAATAATATATTTAACAAGAAAATTAATTTCACACAAAGCTTATGAGCACTGCCTATCATTTGTGTATAAAACAAAAAAGAAAGGGCAACATGATTGAAACTTGATAGTACAAAGGGTACTGTAATTACAGTTTCATTTAATTTAAAATTAATTTTCCAATTAAATATATTATTTGAATTATTTATCTATTTTAAAACAAATATTAATATTATGATTATTTTCGTGCAAACACAGTTTCCTATTTTATTATGTGTATTTTATGAAATGTGGCGTGTTTGAAGCAGCAATGTATTTTTATAGCGTGTTTGAAAAAGCAATATATTTTTACAGCCAGTTCTAGCCAATATTGACGTACCAATCGAATGACAACAAATTAATAAAGAGATTCCCGTATTATAAGGAAAAATTACACGTGAAAATGATACAATACAATAGTTAACTACTTAACTGCTAATTTTATTTCTCATTTATTGGAAAACTTATATAGGTATGGCTTTTTGATTTTCGAAGTAAAATTTCCTTTAGCGGTGCCCTAAGTAAACATAAACGGAATCCCGTTTCATCCGGCTAAATCCATAAATCCCCAGGCAGCAAATCTATTTGCTTTATTGATATCGTGGTGATAAATCTTCTTTACTCATAAGCTTCTTTTCAATATTTTAAGGTTGCTGCATCGTATATCTCGTTTTGTTCAAATCTAGTTGACCAGTATAAATATGCCGATTTACAGATCACTCTCTTATTAATCTTTTCATGAGCAGAAGACGAATTGCTTTGAAGAGACATATAATAGATGATAACATAGTGTTTATTTGTTATACAAATTCTTGTCTATTTCTCCACCACTGGCAAACATAAATCCTCCACAACATAAGTGTTTATAATGAAAAACCATATCTTTTGAAGAAGCTTAAGTATTTTATTTCATCATCTTCATCAATTATTTTCACAAGTTATCAACTTGTCAGGGGGACCTGTTTGCCCTATTCTGAAGTTTTTTTTATATCGACAAAGATTTTAAAGTTACTGTTGTGTTTAACGTGATTCGAACACACTTTTTTAATTGAAAAAGTTTTATGTCTCCATTGAAGTCGGAAAATTTCCTGCGGCGAAGTTAAAGTTTTGTTGTAAAAGTATATTGACATTCCGAAAAAGAGAACTTTAAGTTCTCTCGTTCAGGCTTGACACAAACGCAGGTAATTCTACTACCATTTTAACTTCTGGTTTTCGAAGACGTTAAAAAGCAAGCAGTGACTTAAATAAAGCAAATATTTAGGAATATATATTGGGATACCTTCGGAATTTATAAGTAAAGTTCGTTGGGACCGGCAAGACCACTGAGGAGGGGGTGCTCGTGTGTTTGAGTAGGATACCATCCTCCGGTATCGAGTCCAGTCAGCTGTGAGTCAGTCTTTTTCTACTTCACAACCTATTGAGTATTTATGGATAGAAATATCTACCAATGGTCAAAAGTGGCTCGTATCATGTCGATCGGTCGACTATTGTGAATGACAATCGTGAACTACTAAATATTATAACAAGAGCTTGTGATTCTAGAATCCCTACCTACATATTTGGATATTTCAACCACCCAGAGAACTTTGTCGGCTCATCCGCACAATTCATGCAGCTTTGAATTTGTCGAGTGTTATAAAGAAATAAATGCCCACCGGTTAATATCCTTACCTACTAGAGAGAGAGAGGCGACGAAATATCGCTACTCGATTTATTGATGAAAAGTATTTAGTATATAATATCCAACAAGTCTATATTGTGGTGGCGGCCAAGACGCAATTAGAACTGACGCCTGAAAACCCACCAGGTCCATAGGCCATGCTTTAACTAACTAAAAAAAGCAATGGTGATGGTCAATGAACATGTTATGAATCAGGTCCTCATCTCCAACGCAGGTTAAAAGATCTGACTTATCAAAAATATTATATTAAAAAAGACGAGAGCTCTCGCATAAATAGAGGTCGGAGAGGACCGATATCAGCTGCTTCAACCACCGACCGCAAAATGATTCACTCAAAAATCAAATTAACCAAGCTAGAAAGGAATATGAGTCAAATTTGCTTAGCTCTTAGACCAACATTTCTACATTTCTATGCTTACATAAGACGCTCATTGAACTTCAGGCTAACCAATTTTACTTTGAGGGTTGACTCAACTAATGACATTATTATACATTACAAAGTACAGTTTCACAAACTGTTCACTACGGAGGATGCTTCCAACACACCTGTTCTGGATTCTGCATCTCTGTCACCAATTTTTCTGGAGCAAATTACTTTTACACCTTAAAAGGAAGAAACAGCAATTAAAGACAGTTGCTAGCCTGAGAGAAGATGAGATCTCGGCTATTTTCTTGATGAGATTCGCTTTAGCACTTTCAGGGTCTCTTCCTGCCAAGATGAATAACATTCTCCGAGAGGGTAAACTACCAGACCAGTGGAAGACAGCCATAGTTACACCCATATACAAAAAGGGTAAGAAATCGCATACAAAGAACTACAGACCAACAAATTAAACAAGCAATATGTCATGCTAGTGCATGGAAAAGGTCATATTTCGCGAGCGGACTGCCTTTTTTGTGGAACATAATGGTATAATTTGCAATGCCCAGTGGCTCCAGGAATTTCTGATCGGTAGCAAAGGCAGTTAGTAATAACTTTACAAAAACGCCTCTTCCACCTTTCATGCACAAGCGCGACGTCATGGCAACTACAGCTAAAAAAAAGCGAACATCCTCGCCGAAATGTTTTCATGGCACTCTACCTTAAACATTCCCCATGGCAAGGCTCTCTCCACCATATGCAACATCTACACTACCATGACAAGGGTTGTTTCACCACCATGACAATCGTAAAATCCTCAAAGGTAGATAAGCGTGTTAAAGAATTGCGCCAACGAACTGTCGCCCATTTTTCCAGACAGAATAATTAGCGATAACCAATACGGCTTCCGCAAACAGAGATCGACAGGAGATGTCACTTATAATGGAATAGGGCAATTGAGTACTACGGAGAATCTCGAGCGATTCAGTTGGATATTTCGAAGGCATTTTGACAGAGTTTGGCATGACGGATTGCTCAACAAATTGCCGTCCTTCGACTGCCAGCGTCTCTGTGCAGCTGGCTTACCAATTTCTTTAAGAACCTATCTCTGCACGTTGCAGTTGATGGACCATCTCAGACACATTCACCGTTAATGCGGGAGTGCCTCAGGGCGCAATACTTTCACCAACTCTATTCCTCATCTATATTAATGACCTGCTGACCGAAACCAATAATCCTGTTTTTGGAGATGATAGTACCTTGGCTCCCAATTTAGTTCGGAAAAACCTTTACCAACGACTAAGACTTATCACCACAGGCAGGAGCAGATTACAACAATTAATCAAGATCTGGAGAAGGTTCGAACCTGGAGCGACAGGAATTTGGTCCAGTTCAATGCAGCAAAAACCCAAGCAGCCGCGTTTATCAAGAAAGCCAATACGGCGGGCTCTGATATCACTATGGTAGGATCGACCATTCCTTCATCCTCGTCAATCGGACTACTGGGTGTCTCGGTCAACAGCAATATGTCCTGACATGGCCACGTTGCTAACATCGCCAAATCAGCCTTACAGAAGCTTAATGCGCTATTTCGCAACAAAAAACTGTATACAACGCAGCAGCTGCTCTTGCGCTATAAAGCACAAATAAGACCGCGCTTAGAATATTGCTTACACATCTGGGGTGCAGCACCTAAGCACACCCTAAAGCTGCTGGATTTCATTCAGAAGAGAGCTGTGCGTCTCGTCGGCGACCCGCGAAGTTGACCCGGAATCTGGATAGTCTGGAACACCGCAGATATGTGGCCGAGATTTCCTTGTTTCACAGATATTTTCACGGCAGATGTTCCCAAGATTTGGCCCGTATCATCCCGTCCCCGACAACGCCTGTCAGACAGTCGCGAAAGACGGCAAGAGCGCACCCGTTCGTTGTACAACTGGAAACACCTTGAACGTCGCTTTACAAGGACTCCTTTGTCTGGCGCACTACACGTATAGAACAGTACTCGGTGAGGTTCCCAAGGGTTCGGTGCTCGGCCCTTTGATGTTCATCTGTCACGAGATCCAAAACCACTATAGCATCTTTCGCCGATGCTATCGACTGCTACTGTAAGCATCTACCAGGATATTGTCCATATTAAAACGTGGACAAATTGATGGCAGATGCCCCTGAGTGATATACAACTAATTGATATACGAGAGCAGAAGGGGATTATTAATAGTGAGGATCCTAGATGGGAGTCTCACGTCAACAGCATTATCAAAAAAATAATAGCTTCGAATATTTTGTTTCAAAGGTTTTCAAAAACCTTTCCCTTGAAATGACACCCAAGCTTTAGGGGGCATATATAAAACCTACGCTTGAGTATTCTTACCATGC
Source organism: Pissodes strobi (assembly GCA_016904865.1). Taxonomy (NCBI): domain Eukaryota; kingdom Metazoa; phylum Arthropoda; class Insecta; order Coleoptera; family Curculionidae; genus Pissodes; species Pissodes strobi. Next base: position 231,615 of record MU183446.1, read on the forward strand.
TAAATATGTCGAAGCACTGGAGGGGTCCTGCGGAGAGTAACCAAGTTGCCAACCAATTGCGTCATTTACCCTATCAAACCAGACTTTCCACTCTCCGCCAACACAGAGTACGTGGTGAGCTTACAGAGACTCTCAAAATAACAGGTGGTAGCTACAGGTGCAATTTTTTCAGTTCTCAGAAAACCAGCATCTTAGAGGGCATTATAGACATCTAAAAAGGGAGAGATGCGCCAAACTGCTACCAAGACATTTTAAAATTGGACTAGATTAAGGAATGAAGAGCTGGAATGACTGGTTTGTTCATTACACTTTGTGATGGGACTATGATATTCCTACTTTAAATTTCTGTTTTTAATATTCTATATACACTGTAATTTATATCTGCATTATGTCAAATTTATTCAACCTGTTGTCGATTAAAATTAAAATGAATGCTGCAAATGATAGCCTTAATATAATATTGATATTTGCCAGAGCAGCTGTTACTTCCAATTTAAATGCCGTTTTATTCTATTATTTAAATATTCGTTTTCAATTTTTAGCTGGCTCTGCATAACAACCACAGAATAATAATTAATTATTTTCAAATTTAATAACAGGAACACCTGTTGAAATCAATATAAAAAGAGACTGCTAGTCTGCTTTAGATCTTTCGATTTTAATATTTTCATGGTAAAACTACGAATTGTTGCTACTGGAAAAAAACTCATACCTACGTCAGTAAAAAGCTCGGACAATTCTTTGCGTTTAAGTGAATAAGTGATTAATTTCAATCTCGCTGTTGGAACTGAGAAAGTGAGAAAGGTAATCAACATATATACTCAAAATAATACGTACATAGATTTCAAAAATGTATTCCAGATTTGAGGTTCTTCTTCAAACACACAAACACTTGTTTTTAATTCTTCATGAATTATTTTTATATTCTTTTGTTTTCTTGACATATTCGTATGTCCCGACATCTGGAAGTATATCGCGTTTTTCAGAATGTAACACAATAGAAGAACTATAAAAGCTTTGTAGTATTCCAGAGAAGCATTATTCTCATTTTCTATAAGCTTGAATTATCAATTATCAATTAAGACTTACCGGTTCGCTATTCACTATTCTGTCAAGAATTCTGTTAAACTCAGTGTAATATTGATTAAATTTCAAAATAAGGATACACACGAGAATGATATCATGTATTGGTCACATAACCGGTATAATACTACTTCCCCAATTAGTTGCGGTAAAGTCCAGTGATTTACCTTCTCTCATTGTAGAACTTTGAGCATCTCTTTACTACACCATCCTTTTACTTTAGGAAAGGGAGAAACTCACACTCACACATGTGCTTGCCTTAAATAGAAGTTAATATTTAGTATTCAGTGGACGTAAGGAGCTTAAACTCCAGTTATGTTTCGACCATCGCTTGATATTTTTGCCTAAAAAGTGTCACGGTTCCTTAATTTTTCAAAATACATACCTGGTATAGGTTTAGTAGATTCTAATACCAACATGGAATCTTTCTTGTTGAATGAATTCTTAGACGGATTGTCCTTGCTGTCTTTGCTTGAGTCAGCGTTTTTCGATGTCAATTTTGTTATTCAATTTTTCTCCTTGAGCTTTTAGCATTGCTGTGGTCGATTAAAGTAATTTTAAGTGAAAAATGAAAACAGCCTACAATCGATTTATTTTACCTTATTTTGTAATTGGTATTCCATGGTGGAAGTTAATTGTGGCCACATACCATCATATAATGCTGTATTATTTCGGTTCTAAATTGATTTTCTATAATATTTTATTAATGAATTAATTTTTGCGTGACTATTACATATGTGTATTCAAATTTTCATATGAATTTCGCATTTTGCCATGCACCTGTAAGCCGCGTTCTATTAGCCCTATATGGCCATCAGCTAGGGATGTGTGTTTCAACCTACGATGTTATCGATTTGTGCTTTATAAATATTTCTTTTCGGAACCCTTTGCGATGGATTAAAACGGAATAGTATGGGTACGGTATGGTGCATGTAAATTGGTGTTGCGGTGCAACGTATGTAACAGTTTGATTTGGCCAGTGTAAAATATTTTAAAGTTCATTTTATATGCTGCATTTAGCAACAAAAGATGCTATACTTTACGGTAAGAATTATTGAAAAGAGGTCAATACTCTTCGGTTAATTAATTCTAAATTTATTGATTCGATTTGTTGTCAATAAGCTTAAGGTTGCCGCATTTATTAATGTAAATTAATTTTATTCTACATAGAGGTAAATGATATGTTTGTATTAGCTTTTATAACACTGTTGTGGCCTTGAGCAGGTGTTTTTATCATCTCTTTCTCTTATGTAGCCCTCAGGCACCTTGTGACTATATTTATTTTGGTTGACAAGAGAACCGCAGATCGCTTAGATTTGATCAAATTATTAAAATAAGATATTATGTTATTAGTATAACGTTGCTTAATTTATATTACATTACCGTAGAACGGCCAGCAAACCGTTGAATATTTTTAAGAGTTGGGTTAATAAAGCCTCATGTAAAGTCTTATTAGACCCGTCAGATTCATATTTTATTTTCGGTTTGAATATTTCATAACTTTTTGGAACCCCCGGATTTGCTTTATTTCAATCTCCCGCTGATATTTCATATCTTTTTGTTACCGCTGACTGGCTTGGAATCTCATTATCTTTCCATGCGACCGGTTGTAACTTTTGTAATATTTGATTGGGGGCACTGGGTAGTAGGAATGGGCTATCCTCCCGTAATTGTTGCTTTCGATTTAGATTTTTAAAAGTTTATCATTTCGTTGGGGAATATTTCCTAGTATTTCCTGAACCATTTAATTTCAGCTCATTAATTGTGGCTTCCGTCGTCGTTTTACAGTCGAGAACTAAGTCGTTTATTATCTTAGAATAGTTCCTCGTATCGAATTGTTAGAATGCGATGCGGCAGTTCTCGGCCCTACCACTTTTTCTGATCTGACGTTGTTTCTCTAAATTAGTGGAAATGGGAAAAGGCAAATTGACTGAAACCGATGATCTTGTTCTTCTAGAAATACCCTTCGGTGATAGAGGAAGGTTTTTTGCTCTAGTGCAGCCATAGTTACTCAGCTTTTAGTATTGAATTTTATACTACCCTTCTAGGGGATATTGGGTTGAGTTCTTAGTTTATTTTTTGATACGACCGATTTATCGGGATTTAAATACTACACTAGGTATGCTTTTTCTGGAATATTTTTTTTTCTATTGTTTGTGAAACAGATGGACGCCGTGATGCTAATGGATATTTTCCATTATTTCTAGAAGCCTTCAGAGGTCATTTTACAAGATCGAGACCGTTGATTCTCAAACCACCCTCCGACCCAAGCGAGGTAATTATTGCTAAAGTTTTTATCTCTGTCAACGCATCTCGCATTCCATGAGATATTTTATCTATTTCCTTTTATAATATCTGAATTTTTATTTTAATGTGACTTTAGTTTTGATCATATGGGGAAGTTTATATTTTTTTGGGGTGATTCATACCTATTTTTTATATATTCAAGTTGTCTGTACCTTAGTATTTCTTTTATTTGCTGATGGTCATTGAAAATCCATTGATAATTTTTGGGGGGATTTGTTTTATAAAGAAAATTTATTTATGCAAGGGTGCCTATAGTTTTTTCATCGAAATAAGGGGCTTCGTCTAATTCGTATTGGGTTATTACAGGGTCTATCATAGGGCTATACTACAGCCAGTCTTATCACCGGTGGTTAAGGGCGGGCTATACTAGTCTTCGGCCAGTTATACTACCGAGGCTAAGCCAGTACCTGGATCTTGCTACAGTTGCCCGGCGCCTTCACCCGAGGTACTCCCTTTTGCCTGCACCGACCGTGGAGCTGGGGCAGTTTTACCAACCGCCTGTCTTCGACCGGATCTAACGGTGTATCGTACAGAAGTAGTATTATTTTTTTTTGTGTTTAATTATTATGAATTTAGCACTATAGATTGTGCCTTGAAAGAGCCATCAAAACTTCATTAAATTATTTATTTTTCTTGCGGATTAATAATTGTTTTAAAATTTAAATATAAATTTAGTCTTGTCGGCCGAACTTTAAGAGAGGTTAATTTTATTTATTAATTTATTTTTCTGACTGATTGATATAATCGCTCTTATTCTTTGAATATAAATCAAGCATTGACAGCCAAGTTTTAAGATAGCTTTCAATAATTCTATTTTTCCTTTATTCATTTGTTTATCTGGTCGATTGATATAATTATTGTGGCCATTTATCAACACATATTATTATCGCTACATTTATAATTGGTGCAGCTACTAGCGCACGCATACATATATGTAATAAGCTTAGGCAAACCAAAGTGATCACTTCGGATTGTAGTGTTTAGAGCATTTAGGTGTAAGGCATACAGTACCGAGTTAACAACAGAATTGGTCTCCGTACAATCATCATATTGTACCCTTATCATTAATTACATCATTTGACATTCCTTTGCGTTTAAATTGCAAAAATCTCACTGTAGTATTGTTGCTGTTTAAAAAAAGAAACCCAGAAGAAAATAGATTGATCTTTAAATTTAGATTGTGTTTTCTTGTTAAGTTAATATCGAGTTTCTTTGTTTGATAAGCGTACCTAACAGCCCCGTACAACACCAGCGGAGCTTTTCCAATTTAGTTGGAAAGAACTGGTGGCGCTCTACGACTCAACTCCCGAGGCCGGGCATTGCAAGCACGACTCTCCGGTGTTAGGCTTTTCAATTAAAATCTTTACTTGCTTGCGAACATTAATAGGAAAAACGTGTTGCACGTAGTTGAATAAGGAAAAATCACAAAATATGAATGGTGTGGATCTCGGATGTCAACATAGCTCCGAAAACAGGCTATCCGGAAAATTTGGGACGGATTTTTAGTAGCCTTATCAAATATCCTGCAGCGAGTTGGGCAGAGCGCTACGTATTAGTTAGTACAGGAAATAATTGGGATGCACGTTTTTAATAAAGGAATGAATGGCACCTATTCTCTTTGTAGACAGGGCTTTCATTTAAATTAAGTGTGATTTATCAGGCCAAGATCTTAGCCGAGGAAAAGTAATATTTAAGGTCCGTAAGGCCTAAAGCTTGTAGGGCATTGGCAAGTTTAAATTTTGAAAGAGACTTCTGGCGACCTTCTAGAAATCAAACAATGTTCACTCTTTAAATGCAAGCTATTGCAATTGACAGTACGGTGCCACGAGAGAAAAACGTTTTTTGAAACACTTTCGAAGGTTTTTCCGGGGGAATCACTCTCAGATCATACCTTTGGTGTTTTATTGGTTTGGTGCCTACATTCAGGTTCATAACTGGGATTTTTCATTGCTTTCGTCAGGTGAGTTACCTTTTAATTTTTTTAAGGGTTGCCGTTTTGTGCTTCCATGTGAATACGTGGAGGGTTGCTAATTTATATTTAATTTTCCTTGCAGAGGATCTGCCTCGTCCATCATTTGTAGCGGCCTAGCTCATTTTAACGTTTTTAACGTTGGCACACTGAATAAAGGGCCCTTCACAGGTGAAATATTGATTTACCGTTATGGCTTTCTATGTCATGGGCATTTGAAATCATTAAATAATCTTTCAGGTGCCAAAAATTGAATTATTACTTACGTCGATAATACCCAGATTCCCTCTTATTTGCGCTTTGATTCATAATAAAATGATAGGCATTCATTGGCTAGAGATTCTTAAGAGACTAACTAAACGTTCCAAATGAAGTACAGAATCTTTAGGACCTCTGATTTAAAACGAATTGAAATGATTTAAGTGGATGTGTTGGATACCTTATTACTGTGCTTAAAGTGTCGTAACTATTTCTTAGAAAGCTTTTTCTAGGCAGAAGTCTACTAACTACTCTGTTCATGTTTTCGTAAAGAAAAACTCTCTTATATATCTATATATTGCCAATCTCCTGACGAAGCAAATACTAACATCAAATTATTAATATTGTCAAAGAGGATTATTGGCACCTCCACCACGTGTCAAAGAGGATTCTTGTGACGCTTCCCATCACGTGTCGCAGAGTATGTTTGTGGTGATCCTCTTTGCTCTTTCAGGTTGCGTAGCTCAGATGATGATGAATAGAATAATAACTCGCTAACTTCGAAACAAATGCACGTATATTGATGCCCAGGTTTAGTATAAATTGAGGTTTGCACCTATGTTGATAACCATGTTCAAATACAATTTACAAGAAGAGCGTGAAGCGCATGACCATTCGTTGAGGCCTGCTTGAACTCGACCTATTTGGTTCCGTTAAAGCAATTTGAGGTTCCTTCGAAAGTACTTTCAGTTTATGTTGGATTTTTAAGAGATTTAATTCGTTTAATTTATATTGGTATGCATAATTCGGTTTCACTTTAATTTAGGTTCACTTCACATTGACTAACTTTTGTTTAACTTTTTCACTGACGTAACTTAGGGAGTGTTTGAACCTGTTACCAGTAAGTGTTTACCATTGAGCTACTATGAACTGTATGACCAAGTTGTCGCTTACTCGGTTTGCATGTTCTTTTATACTAAAATTTGTTGAAAGTTTACTGATTGTTTTTAAAGCATGTTTAGATAATAAGCCTAATAATTATCTCTCAAGATCAAGTATCAAGTTCAAACTTTAGACTGAGTGTCCTTTTTTTGTAAATAGGATTACTAGTTTACAACATGAGATCTATTTTCAGCATAGCCAATTATAACATTGGCGGCATACTAATCATCTAAGGGGTCCCTAAAACGGCTTATGTAGATGACTATTATAGTGTGTATTTCACGTTATATAATTTCCATCAGAACAGATTTTTATTGAATAAATAAGCAAGGGCTGAAATGTTTATATTTTTCACTTGTTTAATTATTTAAAGTGGATGCTGGCCTTGCTTCGGAACTTATTATGGTTAGCCTCTTTTTCCGGAAAGTTTCAAAGTTTCCAGACCATAGTAATAACACTTCCAAACTAATGCCACAAAATAGTTTCCAATATCAATTACTGTTATAAAGAACTGACGTTGTTATCTAGACTTGCTTTAGAATTAAGTTTCCTATTTAGCCAATAAACGAGCATCAGCGA